>NW_004624784.1:11033714-11119963 GCF_000247695.1 Heterocephalus glaber | reverse complement strand
AATTCCCAATGAGAAATATAATTGTGTTGTATACCTACAATGTACCAATAAAAGAATTTAAGAAAAAAATATATATATATATATGGAAGGACTTTAAGTGGATCCTGAATGTTTTCTATAATCAAATAGGAAATGCAAATGTGCTACAACACACTGACTTCCTCCATATAGCTGACTTACTCCGTGTAACAAAGAGTACTAGTAGCCTAGTCTAACATTTATTCATCCTTTCTTCCTAGTGACAGTATCCATTTAACTCAGGGCAGTCATGATTCCCAGCTGAAAGACTGCATTTCCCAGCTCTCTTCGCAGTTAGGCATGGCCACATAATCAAGTTCTAGCCAAAGAAATATAAGCAGGGAGTTAAGACTTTAAAAAGGAGAGATGTGTTCTTTGTCTTCCTTTTTTGCTCCTAAGTGCCTGGAATGCAGTAAGATTATTGAATTTCCTTCATCTTTATTGGAATAGGAGACAACTGAAACTGAGATGATGCACCAGGGATAGAGAGGCAAGTTAGGACCCTGACCCACTGGAACTCTCTGCCTTGCCCTACCCTGCTACCTCTGGTCTTCTGTTGCATAAGAGAGACATACATGTGCACTGTGTTCAACCCATTGCTTTTGCTTTATTTTGTTTTGTTTTTGTGGTATGGGGGGAAAAGGAGAGGAGCAAACTAGTTAAATGTAGCAAAATTTAATCTGAACTAATTATTGAGGCATTTTTCTGACAATTAAGCTATTTCTTATTCTATGGTATTTTTATCAGAGCGGAATCTGACTGGCTTCCTTGGTCCTGGTTTTTAATATTCTGGGAAACTTCTTAGATTGAGCCAAATTTTATGAACAACTATCCCTGAAGCAAGCCACCTTGGTCCTAGGAGACTATCCTGGAAAAGGCCGGGAGGAGAGGGAAGACAGGTGGTTTCCTATGTTAACCACACAGCAAAACTGAGATTGAGAGAGAGTCTCACAGTTGAGGAGCGCGAGAGCCAGGTCTCCAGGCAGGATGCAGTTCCTCCCACACCAGCTAACATACGGCTTAAGTCCTCACTGAGCTTTTCATAAGCAGAGGGAGTTAAAGATGATCCTGCCCCTGGTCTCCCATCTCCACCTCCTAAAAAAGACTCTGTAGTCATGACACTGAGAACTGAAGTAGAGGAAGAACAAAATACACAGTGGAGTTATTTAAAATTACAAAGCAGAACTAAATGAAATAACAACTCCAAGTGGGGATGGATACCTAAGGATTAGCTGAGCCCTGAACTCAGGACTGGCCAAGGAAGTCAATCAAATATGATGCTGGTGTTAACCCAGAAGAATCTCAGAAACTGACAGCAAAACTGCTAGAGCAACAATACCTCTGCTGGGACTTTTCTTTAAAAGAGCTTTTGATTATCCTAAAACATTAATGTAACTCATTTTCTCAGCTCTGGTAAATAATTAATTATCAAAAATAATGGTTCCTTTTTCTTTCTCTTTCCTTTTTCTTTTAACCTTCTTGAATCTGAATCACAGTGAGAATTTATTAAAGCTCTCTTGGCAGTGAATGGCATCCTAGTGTGACAACTTTTAACTGACATCCCTATAATTAGAAGGAATTGTCTTTTCATACCACAAATTTGAACTGGCTAATTACTCAATGAATATTTAGCTTCTTACGTAGGCAAATATTATGTGAAGACAAGAACTTTATTGAATAAGTATTCAACCCAGAAAACTTCCTGGGAGCCAGATGTGAACTATGTGAAGACTTTCCTGGCACCCATCACCCCACCTCTGCCATCTGAGACACACACACACACACACACACACACGCACGCACGCACACACACGCACACACTAGCACTTCTGGGGAATGCTGATGGGGTCCTTAATTGTTGTTTGGATTTTTATGTCTTTATTTCTTGTGAAATATTTCAATCATTCAAGAATTTCAAAGAATATGATAAATACTGTGTGTTCACCTCATAGCATCATAAATAAAACATTACCAATAAAGTTGGATATTCACATACTGTGTCCCCTACTTCCCAACCCTGTCTCCATTCCCACTGTGTTGAATTTGACAATATTGAATTTGGTATTTATATTCCTATGTATTATTTACAAGTAGTATGTAGTATGGCTTTGCATAGTTTACAACAATTAGAAGCTCACACAGTGTATATAGTATATTCTTCTGCAGCTTGCATTTTCAGCTTCACAGTGTGTTTGTAGGATTCATCCATGTTGCTACATATGGCTCTACTATATAACTCTATTTCATTTATTTTTATTACTGTAAAGAATTCCATTGAAGGGCCAGGGATTTAGCTCAGTGGTTCCGTTGCTTCCCTTGCAAGCGCAAGGACTGGAGTTCGGTTCCCAGTACCAAAAAAAAAAAAAAAAAGAATTCCATTGAATAAATTTGACGTGATTTATTTATCTGTTCTCCTACTGGTGGACATTTAGGCTGGTTTTTCATTTTTGGTTTTGGGTTTGGGTTTGGGATTCTGTGTTTCCTATGACAAACAATGCTGCTCTGATTCTCTTCTTGTGCACTTATGTAAGACTTCTCTATACTTGAGAGTAGAGTTCGTTAGATTTCAGGTAAATATATCTTTGACTGTACTAAATATTGCCCATCTTCTGGACAAACACAGGAAAAGCTGACATTTTTAACACACCTCCTGGCTTGGCTTGCAGGCTCAGATCAACATTCCTTTCCAATACTTTCCTGTTGGTCCAGTGACTTTCCGAGAACCTCCTTTGTGTTCCCAAAGGACACTAATCTTAGTGAGTCACTAAAGGCCCAAAGCCACAGCTTCAGTGAGGACACTGTCATCTACCTGCTCCCTTTTCCAGGAGGCTGTCCCTTCTCTGAGCTCTCAGTGACCCTCAGCCCCGCCTCACGTGACTCCCAAGGCCCACTGACTTGACATGGGGAATCCCAGGGACTAAGCAGGGAATGTGAAGCCTCAGGAAACTCAAGAGTAGCCTCTGGGTAAGAATAGGTTAGTTTGGGCTGGGGATTTAGCTCAGTGGTTTCGCACCTGCTGTGCAAGCGCAAGGACCAGAGTTCAATCCCTGATACCAAAAAAAAAAAAAAAAAAGAATAGGTTAGTTCTACCCTGCTAAGGAGAGAGCTGGATTTACTCGGTACTGGGCTCCTTGTACTATGATGGGAGAATCTCAGAGAGTTTATCACCTTTCCAGATCAAAAACACAACTAATTTCTTCTGAAGGATTGACAGGCACTGTGGAAGAGGGAATAGGACAACAGCTTAGGAGGCAGAGGTTGGCCTGGTGCCCCAAGAACTGCCTTCTGTAAATCCCACTGAGCCAATCTGTCACCCACCTCTGCAAGGTGGGGAAGGGCTCCAGTGCCTGAGAGCAGCCCTCTGGGTGTATGGAAGGAGCCTGAGCAGAGCACTCCGAGGGCGACGTGGCAGAAGGCGCACCAACCCTGCCCAAGGCTCCCCAAGTCCCAGGCCTGGCCAGCCCCTGCCAGAGAAGTGGTTCCTTCCCTTCATTGCTGCCAGGTTCAAGTCCACCTGAGGACTAAGCCAAGCCCAGACTCCCACCCAGGATCTCATGGCCTGGGCAGCTGCGCTGACCTTGAAGAAGCCTGCTTTCCCTGCAGCACCCCATGCCAAGAAGGTAACACCCAGGCGCATTGCAGCCTGACCCCGAGCTGCCCACATGAAGTTCCCCTCCAGTTAGCTTCACTAACTGGGGCCCATGGAGTCCCTCCTCCTGGCCACTCCAGCCCTGCGGCCACAGCACGACCCAGGCACTTGGTGGTACTGATGGTGGGTGATCTCTTTACGGACCAAGAAGCCTCACGTACCGTTGCCTTGTAAACCTGCCATGGCAGGGACACAGCCCTCAGTGACTGAGCATTCACATCTGCCCCAGCCTTGCTCATCCTCCCTGGGCCAGGAACTGCTCTCTCTGAAGACCAAGTGAGACTCAGAGAGAAGCCAGTCCCAAGCCACCTTGCCAACATGGAGTTGGGTGACATCTCTGGGCAGAGAATGGTGCCTCGGGACTGGGAGCCAGACCTCAAGGGGCCCCCCAAGCCTTGCGCCTGCCCCCTGGTATGCAGCCCCCCACCCTCACTCAGCTCCTCAACAATGCCTGAGCTAATTTCATCCAATTGTACTTTAAAATAGAAAACCCAGGAAATAATTACTTCAGTCAGACATTATTTACTTAAGTAATTCTTTACTCAAATGTCTTTAGGCTTTATTTTACTAATACTACATAATTACGTAATTGTGTAATTAGGAAGAAATTAAATGACAAATGTTTGCTGAGAACAAATGGAAAAAAATAGATCCTTTATTTTCCTGAGTGCTCTTGGTTCCGTACATTGCATCTTCTCCCCCTTCTCCCTGTTCTCCCTCCCTGTCTCTCCCCTCTCCTGTGCTACCTCCCTGCCCCCACTGCAGCCCCCATGGGAATCTAGTGAGCGCTATACTTGGAGGGACAGCAGCAAGAGTGGGCCCCTTGAGCCTGACAGCAAACATCTGCTGGAATGTGCCTGAGTCTCTCCACACGGCCTGGCCTCCCTCCTAGGCTGGCCACAGAAGTCAAGGCTCCTCTGGTTCGCTCTTCCTGGCTCTGACCCATGGCAGGCCTAGAATATGGAGCACAGTGCCTAGCAGGCCATAAGCCCAGTTCAGCTTAACTGTGGATCTGCCCTCCCAACCCCAACCCTCAGGGGCCGCAGGGTCAGCAGGTTGAAGTAGAGGAATGGAGGATCCACCAAGTAGAGAAGAGGAATAGTACACAGAGGATTCACCAGCTTCACAGGCACCTGCAGCCTCTGCCTCAAAAGCCCACTCACAGGTTAGGCACGGCATACACTGCAGGACCACCTGCCCATGGGGTCACCTATTCACAGAAGCTACCATGCCTCCACCTCCTTCCCTTCTCCAACCTTGGCAGCTGTGCAAGCCAGTGGAGCTTCCTGTGGGTAAAAATCCCATCAATCAACCACCCACCCAACACCCATGGAGTGTTTCTTTTGTTCAAATGCTGAGAGGGACACAAAAGAGCAGGCAGGCCACAGCGATGCTCATTAATACGTCAGCTCTGTGGAACCTGGCATGTAGTGCTGTTTTATTCACGCTGAAAAGTTTCTAGGCCAGCCTGCCATACAACATAACAAAACAAAATCGCTTCTAAATGTCCCCAGTATCCAGTATGAAGAAGTGAAGAGTGTCAACTGTGGACTCAAGGTTGCCATGGCCCATGACCTGTTTCCAGCTCTTACAAACTGGCCTCCGATACATCAGCTTACTGTGCCTTCATTTTCTCATCAGTAAGATGAGACTAATACCCTGCTGGGTTGTCGTGAGAATGAAATGGGTAAATGAAATAAGGTGCTCAGAAAAGCACCAAGTGGTCGGAAAATGGCAATGACACTTTTCAAGGCAACTCTGCAAAAGGCAACCCATACAGAGAAGAAGGGTGCTATGGGGAAGGGTCTGGCTCTGACAACCAGTGCTGGGGGCCTCCCACCTTCACCAGCTCCAAGCCCATGATGACTATGAGCTCAAGGCTAGGCCAGCAGGACAAGAGGCTGGGAAAGAATTTGAAAAGCAGAGGAATGAAGGTCCCAGAGGAAGGGCATGGCACCCCTGACAGGCATTTCCTGTTGATGGAACTTTCCAGAGAAGCTTCTCACTTTGGGAACCAATTGTAGGAGGGAACACAGAGTCCCCTGCTCTGACATCCTTGAAAATGCCTTCTGAGATAGTCTCTTCTTTTTCCAACAAGGGGAAGCAAATAAGATATTAAAGTGACTGCTTTCAATGTCTCTTTTCATTAGTTTCATAATGAAACTACAAAAAGAAAAAAGAACAGCCAGGACCACAAACAGGCACTAATTGTGGATGTTTAGGTATCAACAAGTCCCATTTGACCCCGCTATTTCACTGCTAGAGATCTTCCCCAAAGAATTAAATGAATCATACCATAGTGATATATGTGCACCCGTGTTCATAGCAGTACAGTTTGCGAGAGCAAAAACTTGGAAACAGCCCAAATGCCCATCAACTGGGACTGGATAAAGAAAATGTGGGGTTTTTTTATAAAATGGAGTACTACTCAGCTATAAAAAGTGAGAAATTAGACACATTTATAGCTAAGTGGATGCACATTGAGGGAATACTCTTAAGTGAAATAAATAGGACACACGTGTGTAAATACTGAATAGTTTCTCTGGTGTGAGAAAATGAAAGTGTAAATAAGGACTAAAATGTATAATAGGTGATGTGAAATAGGAAGAAAAGGGGCAAAGGGGAAGGAAGTGGGAGGGCTAGGGGAAAGGAAAGAAGGGAATGGGATTAATATGAGAAAATGGAAAAATAGGAACAAAATCTTTGTAAATAGGGAGGAATGGAGGGGTTGAAGGGAGGGCTGGGCAAGGGTGAAAAATAAGAACCAAGAGAGACTATGTAAAGGTGCAAATTTCCAATGATGAATGTCATTATATTGTATACCTAAAATGTACCCATGATTAGAATGAATAATTGATAATGCAAAATAGGAAGAAAAGGTCCAAAGGGGTAGGGGTAGTGGGAGGGGCAGGGGAAAGGAAAGAAGGAAAAGGAAAAATGATGAGAAATGGAAAAAATGGAAATAAAGTCTTTGTGAATTGGGAAGGATGGAGGGCGTGAAGGGAGGGCTAGGAATGGGGAAAAAATAAGAACCAAGATGCATTATGGAAAGGTACAATTCCCGGTGAGAAATGTAACTGTGTTGTATACCTACAATGTACCAATAAAATGTACCAATAAAAATCATTTTTAAATATGAAAAAAAAATCAAAAACGTGAAGTACTTTCACAGAGGTGAAGAAAGGATCCTGAGCTAGAGACAGGGACAGAAGGAGAGTAGCAAGGAGCGACGGGGCTGTGCTGGGCACCCTGAAGCCTGTGACAAGCAGGACAACCTGACTCCCCCAGTCCCAGTGATCTCTCTGGAGGAAAGAACATGCACTTCAGGTTCAAATCCCAACTCTGCAATTGGTAGCAGGCAAGTTGCACCACCTTTCTGAGCCTCAGTTTCTGCATTTATAAACCAGGTCTGATAAAATGATTAAATGATCCTTCATGATATTGTTAGAAGGATCACGTGACATACTGATATTATCAAGTGCTTAGCTCAGGCTTGTGCCTCATATTAGAAATGTAATAAATGGTAATTCATTTATTCATTATTATTATATGGAACCACCATTCACCCTGCTGTCACAGATTAGCTCTTAAGGGTATCAGGTTTGGAAGCCTAGGGAAGGGATGGGGCTCCAGGCCACTGCAAGCACCAGGGAGTTCTACAGGAGGAAGGACAGGGGGACCATGGAGGGAGAAAATGGAGGACAATTGTAAGCAGTTGCAGAGGAGAGGGCAGGTCAGAGCCTGTGTACTGTCCATGGCCAAGGAGCCAGCACTGCTGTCCCCATGCATTCCCCTTTCACAAAGGACAGTTAGATTGAATGTGGCGGACTGTGAGATTTCTACATAAGATGCACCAACACTTGTTAGGGAGGAATTTTTTAATTCCTTTCTAGCATCCTCCAGAAGGCTTATTTCCAGAAGCCCCTTTGAGGTCTTTAAACTATAATCCACAGGAGTAAAATTCCCTCATTCCATATCAGAAGCAAGCCTACATTTTTAAATTTGCCTGGGGACTTGTGGAGAGGTTAGAGCAAAGTAGTAGACTGCTTGCCTAGCACGCACAAGACCCTGGGTTCAATCCCAATACCACAAACAAAATTGCCCGTATTGCCATTCAATAACCCTGCATGGCCACACATCATCTCCCTACCCAGTCTGTTGGGTTGCTGTCCCCGGGGCTCAGTGAGGCTGTGTTCTGTGTGATGTTAAATGGGGATCTTGCTCCAGTCATCTTTCTAAAGGTGAGAAATTGCTTTAAGTCTGGGTTTAGTGTCCTATCCAAGCTCTTCCAAGATCACCCTGATTTTGCCTTTGCTGCTGTCCCCCATGGTGGCTGAGGCATTATTCCCAGCCTCACATCTGGGGCTCCACCTTCCCAAGCACCTACAGGACCAAGCAGCAAAGAAATTAGGAAAGCCAGAGTGAGAACAGCCACATCTCCTCTCCCCACATCAAATCCATTTTAGTTTCATGTGTGATGGATATTTATAGAATGTCTAACACGGGAGGTTCAGAACTAAGTGTGCATAAACTTATATGTTTCTGTGTGACCATACACACATGCCTGTATGTGTTTGGGGGAGGGTCCTGGGATGGAGAATCATCTTTGTTGGTCCATCTCATATCATTCAAAAAATAAAATTCAGGACCACTTTGAACATTCTCTAGAATGTAGTGCAACCATTCAATACTGATAAATGGATGAATTGAGTTTTTAAATTCTAGGGTTGTCTCACAAGTTGGGTCTCCAAGGCCCAGAGGAAAGAAACCCTACCCCACCTCTCTCAGCCCCTCCAAGTCTCCTAACTAATCCTGGGCATTGCCTCCTGTGGCTCACTAGCTGGAAGCTAGAGGTAATCAGATAAGTCTGCAATTAGCAAAGTCTCCTTCCTCTCACCTTAAGGAGGACAAAGGCAGCAAGCGCCCACCCAGGCTTGCGCTTGCCTCCTCCTCTGTGATATTTGTTAGCCTCACAGATTATCATTAGAGGCACTATGGAGCTAATCACTTCCCTGGTGGACACCTGGCCTCTGCCTGGCTCCTGTTCCTACATCATCTGTACTTGACCTAGCTTCCCAGGGCTCCTAGGCTGCCTGCTGGCTGCTCCAGGGAGAAGCAAAGGTGAGCCCACCTGGATACGACTGGGGAATCATCTCTCCCAGGAGGGTGACCTCTGCCCTGAGCCCCCGAGGACTGACACTGGAGAGGTAGAGGGGTGGTGGAGGAAAATGGAGAGGGGAAGGGGAGGGAGGAGGAAATTTGGAGAAGCACTGTGAGCTGAAGCTGCCCTGGTGCTGTAGTTAAGCCCCTATTAGCACTTCCAGAGGGAAGCACACCAGACAAGGAAGGAAGCCCAGCCTATGATAGAGCTTTCCTACCCCAAATCAATGAAGGGTAATGAAGGAGGGTAATTAGCATTTCTCTCCTTCCTCAAAGACTGCAGAAGAGAAAACAAACTTTAACTCCAGCACAAGGAATTTAAGTAGCCAAGGAAGAAGTTTCTCTTAGTGAAGGGGCTTTGCTTCCTTGGACAATGTCCTTGTATCCTTGGGCAGCTGAGGTAGTCCTCACTCATTTTCATCTTGTACCACCGTGCTGAACCCTTCTTGGTCAACCTCACTGGTTGGGAAACCCAAACCCAGGGCAGGACAGTCACGGCTTGCCCTCTCCACTCCCAGTTACTCTCTTTCTTGGCCCACCTTGATAAGCCAGTTCAGATGGCTGCAGCTACAGGCGTCCCCTTCCTTGCTCTGGCCTGGAATTCACCAGTCACACCCAGCTTTTTCCCAAGTGTAAGGCCCCTGCCTTACATGTCGTTGAGTCTACTCAGTCCGGGGTGCAGTGTCTTACAAAAAGAATGTGCTCAGTAGATACATTTGCTTAATCTAAGGGACGAAGAAAGTCCCAGTGTTCTTGTCATTTTGTAATGTATTATAACCAAATTTTCAGAGTTACTAGAAAAATAATCAAGTAAGACACTGATAAGTTATAGGACCTAATACCTTATTTCTTCCTTCAGAGTAACTTAGCAGGTAAACATTTGGATTCCTGCTTTAAAAATTTGCAAACTGAGGATTGGAGAAGTACTTTTCCCAGGACCATATCATCAGTAACTGGAAGAGTTGTGGGATAGGAGGGAAGTTCTAACCCCAAAACCTAAATTTCCTTTGCTACAGGATGTACCCATCGGCCAACCTGCTTCTTCCAAATGAGGTCAATTTGACTTCAATTGGTAACTTTAAAAAAAAAGAACAGGATTTTCAAAAAAAGATGGAACAAGTGGAAAAGACAATATTACTAATCATCTGGAAAATACAAACCAAAATCACAATGACATAACAAATCTGGTCATTCTGGGAAGAGGAGGAAGAGAATAACAATAATGAGTTGTTGAGAATATAAATTGAAAAACTGGAACTCTTGTACCCCGATAGCAGGAATAAAAAACAGTGTACTTGCTATGGAGAGCAGTGGAGCAGTTGCTCGAAAAATTAAAATAGAATTGCCATGTGATTTAGCATTTCCACTTCTGGGTATATATACAAAAGAGTTAAAAACAAGATCTTGAGAAAATATTGTTTATCTGTGTTCTTTGCCCTACTATTCATAATAGACAAGGTGTAGAGCCAACCCAAGTACCTACCAGCAAATGAGTGGCTGAAGAAAATGTGATGTATACATACCATGGCATATTATTTAGTCTTTCAATAGGAAATTCTAGTACATGATACAATATGGATGAACCTTAAGGACATTATGCTAAGTAACATAAGTCAGTAACAACAAAAAGGCAAATATTATATGATTCCACTTATATAAGACACTGAGAGTAGCTAAATTAATAGAAACAATGGTTACCGTGGAGGGTGGAAGGGAATTGGGGAGTTTAATGGGTAAAGATTTAGTTTCAGTTTTGCAAAATGAAAATGTTCTGGAGGTTGGCTGCACAATACTATGAGTATATTTAACATTACTGAGCCATACAATTAGAAATAGTTAAGATGGTAAATTTTATGTTATATGTTTTTACCACAATTGAAGATGTATATCTACATCTGTCTATCTACAGGTATCTATCTATCTATCTATCTATCTATCTATCTATCTATCTATCTGTAAATCCTCCATTCTTGTGAAGTTTACATTCTTACACTCTGAAAGGCCCACTAATGATGCCTTTGTTGCTTTCTGCCTCCTGGTGCCCTTTCCCTTTCCATGCGTGAGACGGGCCCAGGGAAGAGGGTGAGCAGATATAAGGACTCATTTCTCCTGCTCTGCACACTCAGCACCCTTGCACTTCTTTGCACACTTGTACATGTCCTCATGCTGGAGATGAGGGCCCAGTTGGCCGCAGCCTACTCTCACTGGCACCCCCTGGAGGGCAATCATGATGGAGGTCAAATCAAGCTTTCCTGAAAGCTCTGTAAGGGCACAAGTCAGTGTCACCTCAAGGAAATTTGGGGATCTCTCTTCTCTCATCCCCAGACACTTCTTGCCAAGAGTTGGTTGGCTTGTCACAGATCATTAGGAAGGAGGGAGGGAGAGAGACAGAGAGAGAGAGAAAGAGACAGAGGGAGACAGAGACAGAGTTAGTTCATGTGCACAGGGTTTGGGATGCAGAAGAGGAAGTGAGAATTGTGTTTCCAGCAGAACCACTAGATTTAGCCAGCTACCTGCAAGCCACCAGACAGCCCAGCCTCTCCCACAACAGTCCTCCTGGTGCTAATTGTTTGTTATTTGGCTGCGAATGAAGCTTCTCCACCAAAGTCCTTTCTGTCCAAATGTTGTCACCAGCTAGTCCCATCCGGCTGGGCTGGCCTGGGGTCTGACTCTCGCCTGTCAGTCCTGACATCTTCAGTGGATAATGGAACGCAAGGATGTGAGAGGCAGAGCAGGTGCATGCTAATGAGGAGATCAATTTTAATTATGATTTTAATTAAACACCCAATCCAGTAGGAAATATGACAAGAACTAGGCTGGGGCTGTGCAACCTGAAAGGGTGGAGGAGAGAGAAGAGGGGAAGCCAGGGAAAGGTAGGAGACTTCCAGGCCTCCTCAGGATTTAAAAGAAGTAAAGGGCAGCACTGTTGGGAAATAGAGAAAAACCTGTGTAGCCTGCAATTTGCACCTAGCAAGCCTTTTCCCTCTACTGATTCATACCTCTAGAAACCCCAGGAAGACAGAATCTTAGCATGGAGGAAACTTGGGACCCTGCCAAGCCCTGCCCCTTCACTTTGTATGGGGAAACTGAGTGCTAGAATGGGTGTTACTTTCGTCTGTTCATCATAATGTGCTGGCATGCCTCCAGTAAAGTCCTTATGACTATATAATCATAAATGCATCCCAACTTCCCCAGTGTTTATGCCAAGAGTCTGTGACAGCAGGTTGTTTGTGCAATGCAAGCCCCCAAGAGCAAAGCTGCATCTGTAAGTCACTCTGCACAGTGTCACAAGCAAGAGAACACTGCCACTCGCAGTGCCGATGCCTCCTCTACTACAAAGAAATCGTGTAAAATCCAGGATCATCCCCAAACTCCACATCGAGTCCCACTTGGAGCAATCCCTAAAACACAGCATGCACTCAGGAAATGTGTGTGCAGTGGATAAATTCATGAAGTTTAAAGTCCATGACATTTAATGAGAAGTCAGCAGCAATACCCAATTGTCGCTCCCAATTATTTTTTTCCAGCTTTTGTGAGGTACAACTAACAAGTAATAATTGTGTATATTTAAGGTGTCCAATGTGGTATTTTGATAGATATCTCTTACCAAAGTATATCTCGAGTTTATAACACATTACTATTAAGTCTAGTTACCATGCCACACATTAGCTTTCCAGAACGTATTCCCTTATAAATGAGTTTGTACATTTAACCAACATCTCTTCTTTTCCTTCTCTTGTCTCTGGTAACTACTGTCCAACTCTGCCTTTGTGAGTTTGACTTACTTAGACTTCACCCAGAAATGATATCAGGCTATATTTGTCTTTCTGTGTTTGATTTTTTTTTCCATTTAGCATCATGTCCTTCAGGTTCATTAATGCTATTGTTAATGACAGGATTTCCTTCTTTTTAAAGAAAGAATAGTATTTCATCCTGTACCTATACCACATTTTCTTTATCACTTTATGTTTCAGTGGATACTCAGTTACTGTTATATTTTGGCTATTGCTACTCTGCAATACAACATGAGAGCGCAGATGCCTCTTCTTAGCTTCTCTTAAGTCAGACTGCCAGATTTCTCAAAGCTGCCCCAGTGAAAGAGAACACTATGTATATGCTTGTGTGTGTTGTCCTGTCCCTATGGTGGCAGATGAGAGGACCTAGTGGGAAGAAGGAGCTCACAGAGACAGAGGAACTCACTCTACAAGGCTCTTAATAACAGACAATGCTAGAATAACAAAATGGCAGAACTGCGAGAGGTCTTATAGATGAGTACTGTCCCACAAAACTTTTACAATGATGGAAATGTTACATATCTAGTCAGTCTGACCTAATAACCACTAGCCATGTGTGGCTACTGAGCATTTAAAATGTAGCAGTGTGACTGAAGAGCTGAATCTTTTAATAAATTTAATTTTAATTAGTTAAATCCAAATATCTGAATGTCACTAGGGGCTACTATATTGGACATGTAGTTGTAGATCCCCTAGTCAAATTCTTTCTTTGTTCAAGAGAAAACATTAAGGCCTAGAGAAGTAGTCCTTGGATACCACCCAAGCTTCACAGGTAGCACACTAGAACTCAGTTCTACGATGGCTTCCCCAGTGCATAACCACAGTGCTTATAAGGGGTTCCACTTAGGGATATTAATAAAGTCCCTCCACAGGCCATCAGGACAAAGACCAAAGAGATCAGCTTGAGTTCACCTGATAAACTTGAACTGGAAGAGCTGGAGGGAGGGGCAAGAGCTTGGGGAAATCACCCAACTGTTGCTCTTGCCTCTCTGCTCCACTATCTGTGCCCTGGCAGGGCCAGCCCATCTGTTCCTTTCATCTAGGAAATGTGAGGCCTCCCCCACCTCTTCTCTTGCAGCTAAGGTCTTGCCCCTGGCATGAATAGAGAAACTGAATTGGAGATGGTGGCAGAAGTTAATTGAGATTAGATGCGCATGTTCCACAGCTAACAAAAGCACAGATGCTCTGGAGCCAAATCATCTTCCAAATGCTCTCCTCTCCTCCCTCTCTGCTTCCTTCCTACCTACCCCTAGCAATCCACTGCCTCCAGGTGCTCCAGAGGGGTACTGATTGGGCTCTTTCTCCCCCTTGCGAGTTATGACTCAACTTTTCCCATAAAGAATGAGGTCATTTGTGGGAGGGATGGAGGAAACAGAGACCTTGGCCCTCGCTTTAACACATTCATCTCATCTTCTCCTTCATTTCCTCTCCTCTGCTGACTGCTTCATTCTCTGGGCTCCCAGTAAAAGAGGTGAAGTCAGGATACCTATTGTTATGGCTTGTGTCTAGATATCCCCTCAAAACTTCATGCAGTTGTAGGTGGGGCTTTTTCAGAGGTGGCTGAATCTAGAGTGTGTGATTGATTCATGGTGCAATGCTAGGCTCAAGGGCACTAGCATTAAGGATGTGAGTGCTACCCGCCATAAGTAGTCTGGATAAGATAAAAGGGGCAGAAAGATGCTGTTAAGTCCCCTTGTTGCTTTTGCTGTCTTGGCCAACAATGAACTGCTGTTTCTTCTCTATGGATGCCCCTTTGACATGTGCCACTCTGCCTTGGAGCAGCCAACTATGGACTAAAATCTCTGTAAACTGTAAGCCAAATAAACCTTTCCTCCCTGAACTTGTAGGTGTTGGGTACTTTGTCTCAGCAATGAGAGAAAAGTAACTAAGAAACCTAAAAGCCCATTGTCAAAACACATTTCAGGCTGCCAGATTGGTAGGGATGGAGAATTGGGGAAAAGATGTGCTACCCATCCCTAGTGAATTCCCCCACCTACCCTAAGGCCCTTTATAGTTAGGGCAGTTGGATTCCAAGCTTCAGATAGACTCTCATTCTCAGACCCTGGGAAATAGTTTACCAGGAACACCTTCTTAGAAAGGATGTGTTCAGAATTCTCTGTTCCTTTCCAGTAAGCAAGGGATCAAGAAGGGCAAAAACTTAAGCAATTTCCACCTGAGATTCAAGAAGCATTTTCTTCCTCATCCAAAATCTGCTGGACTTTCTTCTTTCTCCTCACCACTGAGGGCCTCTTCCTTTGCTAGAACAATGTCTACTCTCTTTTTATAGGATTCCACCTCAAAAGATCAGTGGATCTAGAAAGTGAACAAAGGAGAGAGAGTGAAAATGCCAGGAGCAGAAACAGAGGCAAGAGTAGGGAGATGGATACCGTGCCTCTTAATTTTCAGATTCTTGCCTGCCATGGTTCTGTCTCCAGCATCAGCCAGACTAACAGGTTACAACCAGTGGGTGACCTTGAAGACCTTGAAGGTGAGTGCTGGGCTGTGCAAGTCCTGGACAGCTTCCCCAAACTCACTTGTCTCTACTCAGTCAAGTGAAGATGACTCAAGGTGGACACAGCCACTCCATACCTGCAGGGCATTGCACTTAAAGCCAGATGGACCCAAGACTGCAGAGCGTTAACCTCAATGCCCACACAGCACTCCCTGAGCAACCAGGGTGGGAAACAAGCAGGGAGGAGATGACTTCTGCCTGACAGGCAAGGGGGCCCACATCTTTCCCCTCTCTGTGCACAAATATGTTTCTTTTCCTCTTTGGACTTCCTGTCAAAGCCCAGCAATGTCATCATCCTTTTCTAGAAATGAGCAAGCCCCCATACACATACAAGGACTTGAGTAGCACTGACAATATCCCCTATTCCTCAGAGTTCACCATGGAGCCTAGAGACAAAACTCCTTTTCTGGCCCACTTCTCTGTAGTGGAGGGCAGGGTGGGTTGTAGAGAGACTGCTTTGTCTCACACATTTGAGGATGATGGGATCTAGGCTCAGAGCTAAAGGGAAATGTTGCCAGGTAGAATCCAGTCCAGGCAGACTCTTATCATCCTGTTCTTTGAGTTTCTTCACACCAACCCACCAGAGCAACTCTATCAGCCAATATTTAGTGAACTCCCATTATAAATGAGGTATCATGAAGATTCAAAGATATGCATCAAAATCCCTGACCTGACTTGAACAAAGTCAGCATCACCTGCATCGAGGTGATACCATCCAGGACACACTGGTGGGTACTCAAGTGTGAACTGCACAACTATCACACGGAGCACAATAGGACCCCTGGGTGTCATGATCACAGGCATGCTATTCACAGTAGAAGGAGGCATACATCGAATGCTGCAGGAATGGAGGAGGGAAGTCACTGTGTGAGGACAGGAGCAAAGTCAAAGAGCATAAGCACAGCCTAAAAGGTGATTTGGGTTTAGTTGAAAGGCAGCAGGTACAGAAGACATTCCAGATGGGTAAAATCCTGTGAGGCAGGAAGCCTGTTCAGAAAGATCCAGTGAAATTCAAAATACAGAAAAAAGCCTGGACAGAACAATTTGGCTGGAAAGGAGCGCTTACATGGAGTAGACATGAGAAACAAGTTTGAAAATGTCAACTGAGGATCGAACCCCCCCAGTGAGCCCTAGCTGAACCCTGAACTACTACTAGAGAACTTCATTCTAGATCTTCCTAGAGATGGGAGAGGAGTCTGGACTTGCATTCACGGCTAAGGTTCAGACCCAGATCCATGGCAAGCACCACCAAATGGATGTCCACCACACATAGGCAGCAGGGCTCCTCTTCCGCTTCCCTCCTGAGGTTGACACTCTCACTTGTCTACATTCAGAGTGCAATACCCACCATTTACCCCTGCAGGACCAAGGCTTTCCTATTCACTTCCCTTCCTGATTTTCCTGCATCCACACTTAATCGCACTCTGTGCACCCATCCCAACCTCCTCCCTCCCTCCCAGTCCAGTGGAGGGAAATAGAGGCTGCTCTCTCCACCTGTCTTTCAGATCTCACTTGTTCAAAATACTTCAGGGACTTGTTGCATTGATTGTGCTCTCTCATTCTCAAATTTTTAACTTCCCCTCTCTACTTGAACTCTCTCTTCATTATTCAAATATGATCTAGAATCTCCCCTCTTAAAATCAAAATTTTCCTTGCCCTGCATCCACCTCAAACACTACCCCATCTCTTTATTTACTCCTTTCCCAATCAAGCTTTCTAAAGGCATAGAAACAGTTGCTTTCTCTATTTTTGTTTTTCTTTTTTTGAGACAGAGTCTTGCTATGTAATTTAGGCTGTCCTTGAATTCACTATATAGCCAGGCTGGCCTTGAACTCATGGCAATCCTCCTGCCTCAGCCTCCCGAGTGTTGGGATTACAAGTGTGCCACACTTGGCTTAATTTCAACACATCACTGGGTCTTCCAGAGCAGACCCTTCTCATACATACCCATACACCACTGAAATCACCCCTGCTCAGACCACGAATTACCTACAGGTACCTAAGTCTCATGGATGCTAGCTGGTATCTTTACCTTCAATAGCATTTAGCCAGTTAAGCCCTCTCTCCTTCTGGATTTTTCTTCTTTCTGTCCCTGTGAAGACACTTTTTCCTGATTTCTTCTTAACCCTTGGCTTTTGACAGCCTCCTTGTTCTTAAGCAAAACTCACCAACTCCTTACTGTTTGTGTCATTCTAAGCTATTTTTATTTTTAACTACTTTAAACCCCAGGACAATCCTATGACATAGATATTATTATTTTCCCCATTTTACTAGGTGAGAAAACTAAGATATATGAAGCAATGTCCAGCTTTCTTGGATAATAACTGCCAAAGACAAGATTTGAACAAACACTTTAGGTCCTGAGTCTATACTGTTAAACACTATGTTGTGCAGTTTCTTTATCTGTATAAATAAGAAGATAGAATAGGATAGAATACATTGCAGTTGCAAACAACCTAAATATTGGTAGCTTAATATAACATGAGGTTTTTTCCACCTGCTCCATACAATCACTCAGAAAGTAGAGGCCTAACAATTTGTTGCTACAGCAAAGAGAGGAAGAGACTGACAAATCATATAGAGGCTTTTCATTGGCACGTCCAGAGATATTTCTTCAACTAGAACTAGTTGCATGGTCCCACCTACCTATGGGGGAAGGGAATTATAGGGGAGTGGGTGCAACATTTGTTGAGATATTGTATGCTCAGTACTAAACTATAATTGCTGGAGTTCCTCCAGATTCAGTCTGGGTCCTCATCTTATTTCCTACAGCTTTAGATATAATAAGACTTCTCAAATTTACACATTTAGCCCAGACCTCAAACTCATTTTAGAGCACCAATCTTGTCTAACTGCTTACTCGACTTCCTTAAAAGGGGATTTCAAAAGGCCCTTAAATTTAATTATATTCAAATCAAAACCCTTAGAGTTCTCCCCATCATAATTTCTATCCTCTCCAACCTACCTCACTTCGAAAAATGATTCTTCCGTCCATTTAATCCTTCTGCCAGAAATCTAGAAAACATTCCTGGCCCCCTCCCTTTACTTCCCATATTCATCCTATTGCCAACTCGGGCCAAGTCTATCTTCAAAATGATGTTAAATCTACCCAGTTATTACTCTTGTCTAAACCACCACCATCATGTCCCGAGACTTCTAGTAACCTTTGCTCTATTCTCCCCCACTTACTCTCTATGTCTTTCTAGAACATTCTCCCCACTATGGCCTACCTGATCTTTCTAAAATGCACGTCAGATCATGCCACATCTTTCTCCCTCAGTGTTGTTCATATTGCTCAAGTTAGGTCCTGGATCCTTAAAGGGCCCTGCAGAGTCCCCACAGGGTAGCCCATGTCCTCCTTTCTAGCACCTGCCTGCACTATTCTTCCCCTCATGCACCACGCTCAGGTCTCACAGGCTTTCTCTGCATTCCTGGGATACATCACACTCTTACCAGGTGACAGCCTTCCAACACATTACTCCCATTCCTTGGAATGCTTCTTTTTACACTCGGCCCTGCAGTCTCTCTCATGCATGGGTCTCATCCTAAATGTCACCTGCCAAATGCGACCTTCTATGAAACCCCCAATGTAAACGAGGCCCTCCCAGTATACCATCTCAGCACACCCTACTCTTTTGATTTGTAGCACTAACTATAACTACACACTTATCTTTGTGACTTTTTATTTTATCTTACCTTCTTAGAACTGTAAGCTCCATGGAAGCTATAGTGGAGTACACATTTGCTCATCATTATATTTTCCATAAACAATATCTTCCATATACAATAGCATATAATAAGTCAGCAGTCAATATTTGTGAAATTAATGAGTCAGTTAAAAAATAACCCCTGCCTCAGAATGTGCCATCAATGATCAGCAGATACAGCTTACAACAGAATTGGCTGGCTGACTTCTCAGCCCCGTATTCCCTGTCAATGTATTTATGATCAAGTAATAGTGATCCTTTGTTCCTCAAAAAATGTGCAGATCTGGATGGTCTAGAATGAACTGGCTGAACCATCTGAGGCCACTCAGGCCATATCTCCTAAGGTGAAACCACTCTGGGTCACAGACTGAATAAGGTCGAAGTCTCTTTACTCATTTTTTTAATTGATTAATTAATAATTGAACTCCTTATTTCAGTATGCATGGTCTTTCACAAGCTGACTCATCCTACTTTCTAACTCTATTGCTGCTACAACCAATTGCCACAAAAGTAGTGGCCTAAAACAACACAAGTTTATTATCTTAGAGTTCTAGAGTTCAGGTATTTGAAGTGCTTCCCACTGAGCTAAAATCAAGATGTTGGCCAGGCTGTGCTCCTTCCTGGAGGCTGAGGGGAGGCACCTCCTTGTCTTCTCTGGCATCTACAGGCCACCTGCATTCTTCAGCTTTCAGCTCCTTCCTCTGCCTTCAGAACCAGCAACAATCAGGCTGAGTCCTTCTCACACCATCTTCTACCCAGTTCTCTCCCTCTTCTTCCTCCCTCCTCCATGAATAAGGACCCTGTGATTTCATTGGGTCCATCCAGACAAAGCAAGATCATCTCCCCATCTCAAAGTCAACTGATTAGCAACCTTAACCCCATCTACAACACCTGCTTGTAGGAACCCATTATAGTTCCAGGTTATTGGGGTTGGGATATGGACATCTTTGAGGAACCATTAATCTTCCTACCACCATGCTCACTTACATACAATCTTCACCTCCAACTCCACATTTTAACCATGAACTTGAGACTTGACATTGTTATTCAGAAGAGCCAGGTGGTAGCCCCAAGAATCTGTAGGAAACCACAAAGTTTCCCAAACAAGCCATGGTACCTTTTGCATACGAAAGATCACCCTTGGGCACTTCCAATATTTGCACCCAAAATCTAGGGTAAGGGTGCCTATATCTCTGGGTCATGGTGAAGATTACATTAGTTGCCATTTGTGCAATGTTTGGGGAAGCAGAAGAGTGGATAAAAAAGAACTTGTTTTCTGACTTCAGAATTCTGAGTTCAAATCCTGACTGCCTAAAAATAATGGTGTTACTCTAGCAAGTAATGTAAATAAGTAAAATAAATTCCATCAAAATCTCTGTGTCCTCACCTGTAAAGTGGGAGTATAAAAATATTCCTCTTACAAGGTTACTGTGAGGATTAGCTGAGATTAAGTATGCAAAGCAAGCAGCATATGGTAAGTGCTCTATAAGGTTGGGTGTTGTGATTATTATATTAAAATCCTTAATAAATTATAGCCACCCTCTGTTCTTACAGTGCTTTATTTCATTCCTTTATCTGACAAACTCTCAAATCTCAGCTTAAGCATTGCATCTTCAGGAAAGCCTTCCCCTTCTTTCCCAGGCAGCAGTCATTAGTTATTTCCCCCATCTATTCCTGTTAACCCACATCCTACATTTCTATTAGGGCATTATTACAGTAGATTGGACTAAGCACCTTGTACATGCCATCCCCACCTTCAACAATACACAGGTGTAGGAGACTGAGCTCCTCAAGAGCACATTTCAAGCCTTGCTCTTCTTTCTATACTCAGTTCAGGGCACAGGCAGTGCAGTGTTGAAGAAATGTTTGTTGATTGAATAAACATAGAATTCCATGTTACTACTCAGAAATTGTCATCATATTAAATGGGTATTAACTGATTTGTTTAAACTCACATAGTGTTACTGTATTCTCAGGTTCTGGATTATGATGTATATACCCTTTTAGCCTGGGAATAGAATTCTTTGAGGTTCAAGTAGAACTGGGCCCTTGGGAGAGCCACAGCCAGAAAGTAGGGTCCCTACTTGCCTGTGTTCTGGAAAGAGTCCTGTGGATGCGGGGATCACCCCCTCCCCCATCATAAGCTCCAGGGTTTTCATTCCCTGGTTCAGCAACTAGGCCTCACAGAAAAACTCTACCCCAAGCAGAACAGGGCTGAAAATCATATTTTCACGGGATGTCAAACCTTCTCTCTTACCTTAAATGAAAGGTATTATTTCTGAGAGGAGAATGTCACACTCCACCACCAAAATTCTGCTTTCTCGGCAAAACCCTCAGCAGTTTCTCTGCACGGCTGGCAGCTCTCCACCAAAGGCCGACACTGGGAAATTCACCGGGCCCAACGAAAATCATGGGAGCACAAGGCACTCTGTGATTAAAGCAAGGGAAAGCGAAGTCAAGGAGCATTATTGGCCGTGCAGAATGGGGTAGGGAGAGGAGATATGGTCCAGACACCACCTTAGGACCCACAACAGGTCTTAACTCCTCTTGGGAAATTCACCCGTCACTTTTCCAAGTAAATAAATTATACTTAGCTCAGCAACCTCTGGGCCTTTCTGATAATGGATGATATCCTTTCACCTTCATCTTTGGTATATATAAAAATATATCCTTCTTAGCTGCCAGCAAGCTATCCATCCCTTGTCTCTCAGCAATTCATGCTTGAGACAGAGACCTCTTTCTGGTTCACCCACACCCAACCTGCCCTGGGATAAAAACCCTTGTACAGAGCTGGGGAGGGTGGGAAATGTCTCAGGCAGTGACTGTATTCAAATAAATGGGAAACTGTCTATACTTTTTAATGAGTGAGAGTGCACTGGGGAGAACAGGTCAGAAAGTGGCTGCCTGTCCCTTGAGCTTTCTGTTGTGTCAACTTCTGTGTGTGTAGCCTGGGGGCTGATCATGCTCTAAGCTCCCCAGAGTCCCAGAAGCACTAGCTGTTTACCTAGCTGGCAGTTCTAAGCAAGGATACCTGTCCACTTTGGCCACACATCTTCCCAGATTGGGAGGATGCAGGTCCTACTTGTCCTCCCAGCCACTCCCAGAGGCATATGCTCCCTGACTGCGATGTGAGTCTGCTCTGGGCATAACCCAGATGATTAGCTCAGGTGTTCTGTGTCTTCTAGGTGCCCTGTGGCTGAGTTCAGGTGCCAACCTGTTCCAGGCTGGTGCTTTCTGCGTTAAGGATGCAGATATTCTGAGTCCAGGAAGCTGGCTGTTTTGCCAAGCTGAATTCAGGTGTTGGCCTACATAGGACCTGCAAGCTCTCCTTGGCAAGGTACCCAAATCTAGAGGTCCCCCAACCCAGGCCCCTGAGCCAATCAAGAGTGCCTTTCCTTTCCTTTATCCAACGCTGGTTGGATTTCCTAGGGGACCCTGTTCTCCAGAAAGCTCCGAGTGACAAAGAGTGTCTTCCTTCCCAAGGACTCTCCACTCAGAAATCTCTAGTCTGCCCCTTCATCACCTCACTCCACTGCATTCCTGGGGGCTGTATGCAAACATTTGCTTTGATTTGTAAAATGATCCATATAATTAGGGAAAAGAGTTAAATAAAGGGACTGATTTCAGAGACCAGGCTCTTAATGACACTAATACCTGACAAAAGGGGTCATTATGATGGGCTAATGGGCCTTGCCTGGCGTTCAGCTCTCTCAGGACACAATCCAACACACTCAATTATCTGCTAATCAGGGCCATTTTGTCAGAGGTTATTGCCCTGAAGTATCAATTATAGGAACATTATTAATACTTTATGGAGAAACCACTTGCATGAAAGTGTTAAATTCATGGGGGCATCCCTCCCCCACTTAGACCCATAATAGGCAGTCTCTTTTTGCCCCCATTTAGTTCTCCGACTGGAGCTTTCCACGACCCATTGGGTCTACTGGGAAGGCGCCAGGGCCACAACAATGTTCCCAAATCTGTCACCTGTGACCAAACTGGCAATCCCAACTCTTAATACCACCAGCTGGCAAGAGTGGCTTAGCTCAAAGCCAAGGCATTACTGACTCAAGATGTGGGAGGGAAGCAGGGATCCATGTGTTGCTGGAATGTGTGTATCTCTCTCTCTCCCTCCCCCCCCCCCCTTCTTCTTCTTCTTTCTCAAATAGGGCAGTTTTGAAGAATTGGGAAGGAGATAAATAGTGAAATAGTGACTCTCCACTTCAGGACACAGCCGGCCAAGGATGCAGTCTTCTGCACTCTATGCTGCTCCCTAGAATCCACTTGTCCAAACTGGATATATGGATATTTCCCCTCTAAGAAGGCACTGTCCAACCCAGAGGCTGAAGAAAGAACTCTGAAACAAGTGTGGTATAGAAACAAAACATGAAAAGGGCTTTAGAGGGTGATCAATCCTTATTCAAATCTCTGCCCCCCTCCCCCACTCACTGACAGAAAGAGCTCAGGCAAGTCACTAACCTCTCTAAGCTGTGACTTTTCTAACCTCCTGGGAAGCAGAGTATTATGGTGGGGTGTCATAGCTTGTGTCTAGATGTCCCCTCCAAGGCCTAAGTGGAGCTTTTCAGAGGTCACTGAATCCAGAGTGTGTGATGCTGGGATTGATTCATGGTGTGATGCTAGGATGAAGGGTGCTAATGGTGGTAGTAAGTATAAAATATAAGGGACAAAAAGAGGCTTATTGCTTGTAGCTTGGTGCCTTCTGCTTTCTGTCTTCTGCCATCCGTGAACAGTTTCTCCTCCGCCATGCCACCCTGCCTTGGAGCCAGCCGATGATGGACTGAGCCAAATTGTGAGCCAAAATAAACCTTTTCTCCTTTAATTTGGGGGGTTGGGTATTTTGTCTCAGCAAAGAGAAAAGTAACTAAGACATGGGAGAAACTAGGCTTTCGAAAGCTAGCAATGCAATGTACTAGTTGTGCAAACTAGATCAAGTTATTCAGCATCTTTCAACTTCACCTTCTCACACAAAGGTCAGGGACAGTCATAGCCATATGCCAGAGCCATAGTAAGGGTCAATGAGAATGAATGAGCTCATGATCACTAGTACTGCATCTGGCACAGGCCACTCAGGGAACATTACACTTAATGTGAGGTGGGCCTCAGAAATTGAAATATTTGCTGCTAAGTAAATAATGAACTTAAATGCTCAAAGAAAGCAAAATCTCTCTGTTCCCCCATCCCTGAATAACTACACAATTGCCAAGAGAAAGGTTAAATGATGTTTCCAACTGAGAAAGAGAGTGGCAGTGGGTCCTTGAATCTCTATCCAGTGCCTGGCATTATAGGGAGGCACCAGTCGGCCTGGGTTATGCTGCCTACTGGGAAGTGATAGGACTCTCCACTTCTGTGACCTAGCTGGCCTGGACCTGCCTATTGCCATCAGAACAACCAGCAGAAAAAAAGAGTGTTAGTGGAAATCTCCTATAATGTACTTTATAGGCAGTTTAGTCTAATGAGGAAAAGGTAGGAAGAAGAGATAGGAGATTGCTCTGCCACGTAGTCATCCTTGTGGAGCCTTCGGCACAGTTTAAGAAATAGAAATTAAAGACATAATTATGTCCATGACTTTACCAATAGTTGTTGAGCACCTCTGAAGAACCGAGCCATGTGATCACCATCAGGGAGATATTGGCCAACTCAAGACAGATCAATTCTGCTAGAGTTTGGGCTATATTCTAATAAAAATACCTATCTACATATGTCTAGAGCTCCCTGCGGTTTCTGGTCACCCAAGAAATATGAGTTGTTCCATTGAGGGAAAAGAGCATATGTATAGAATTCATAAAAACCCTCCAGTGTCAGAAGAATTATCCAAAATTAGTGATTACTGCAAGTCAACCGACTCAGGCACCAAAGAAATTAATTTGAATTATAACTGTGAACTTTAGGCCAAGATTCTTAATCTAAAAGTGGTTTGAAATCCAAGAGCAGGCAATGCAAACTCTTCCTAGAGACAAGAGTGTAGGCGACTGAAGGCACTTGGTTGGCTCTAATAGAATCCAGTCCAGGGGGAAGAGGGATGACCAATGTCCACCTTGAGTGGCCAAAAAAGAGAAACCATCACTTACAACCAAAAGGCCCCAGGCCTTGGCTGCAGAAGTGTCAGTTAAAAGACCAAAGGAGCTGGGAATCCACCCTTTCAAGCCTTGATTATAGCTTATAAATGTGTTATTTGGTGGGTATGAGTAATTAGTGTTTGTGTTAAGCAGTTACGGGGTTAAGTGCTAACAGGGGTTTGATCTGGGCTGACTGGATTCTGAGCTACACAGTAGGGTGGTTGCCTAGCAACAACACCTGTAGCACATTAAGCAGCCAGTCAGCTTTGTCAGCTTCTAGCAGGGGCTTTGTAGAGCGGAAGCTGGGGGTGGAGGAAGGATTATGGGGCACAAAAGTGGGAAGCTGGACAGTGGGTCTCCTCGGGAGAGAAAGAGAAGTGGGTGGCAGAGGAATCAAGTGTTTTTGTGAGTTCCACAGTGTCCACAGTGTGTATGTCTATTTTCCTCAAACAAGAGGCAACTCCAGGTGTGAGTCCAGGGTAGGTAACCTCAGGATTGTTCCTTGGTGCTTCCTAAAACTCTCACCTCAGCAGCCAAGGTGGAACCCCCTTCCTCAACCCAATCCCTCTTTCAAACAAGATCCCTTGGGATTGGGTGACTAGGGAGGAAAGACAAGTGCTTTTGTGGTTTTGTTCTCAGATCCAAGAGGAATGGAACCACGGAGAAGAAAAGCAAAGACCCTGAGAATGAAGTGCTTCCCACCCCCTTGCGACCGCATCATCCCGCACATCCCTCTGGACATGATCTCAGGCACACCTGAGATACAGCTGGAAAAAGAGCAGATTTGGGGAAGAGTGGGGAGCTTCACAACATTGCTACTGCCTTTACGGAGCTCATGCCAGCATTCCCAAACTGCTTCTGATGCGGTGGAGGCATAAAGAATGATGTACCTTCTAAAAGGTGGCTTTTCCAAAGGTAGCACTAGCAATCAGAGGCTTGGGTCATCTCCACTTCTATCTCTTGTGAGCTACGTAGCCTTTGGCCCACACCTGCCCTGAGACTCAATGTCCTTGTCTGTACAGTGGGAGATAATTATACCTGCCCCATTTACCTTATGAGGATCAAAGGTCATTTAAGTAAAAGAATGTTACAAATGCTATAAATCCTCCTCCATGCGTAAGGTGCCCACATTACAAAGAAGATGTCAATATATCTGCTCTTTTGGAATGGCCTGAGCCATTTGCTCTTTGGCCCACTGTGCAGGGGAGAGGATCAGCCATGTGCTGTGTTGTTGGATAATTTGGTGGGGGAACTGCTGTGAAAGGGGACCTATTCAATGCTTCTCTTCTAGGTTCACTGGTTCAAATCCAGCTCAAGGCCAACAATTACTGTAATCATTGGGTTTGGAATTCACAGCAGCTGGCTTTCAGGAGACCTTTTGCTTATCTATGACCCGCTGAATTTTCACCATAAACTCATGCGTGCAGTGACAAGGAAGGCACAGGCTGCAAACCTAGCTCACGGTCCCAAGCACACATCTATCCACCTCCCTTCCACAGGCCATGGCTGCTTCTTCTAGATTATCTTTAAAGCAACCCAGTGGCTGAGGGATGATCCTGTTTGCTCCTCACTAAGAGATAAGTAGCAACCTGCCTGGCCATAGCTGACACCGCCTGTCCCACCCCAGCTTCCCTTCATGGCTGAGAAGGCAGGCCAGTCTCCCTTTCCACACCACAGATAAGATAGTTCCTCCTCCCACTTGGTAAGACAAACCACATCTGATACAGAAAGAGAGAGAGGGGAGAGAGAGAGAGGATGATCAGCAGATTTATAACTCACCCAAACTGAAGTAGCCACTCACCAGTCCAGAACACACCCAGCTTTCTGTGTGACTCTGGGGGTTTCTGCCTATGTGACTGTGAGGTCCGTGGATAACCTGCCACACCCACGGTGACAAATGTGTGTGTATGTGTGTGTGCAACTCACTCACTTCATGACTTCGCTCCTGTGTTGTGCCCTTATTTTCATGCTCTGGGTTATATTTAACTCAAGTCATAATATTTGGGGGGTTGGAAGCCTGCTGTTTCTCCAAGAAAGGCATTTGAATATTCTCAGTTCCGGAGAATTCCAAGGGCTCTGGGAAGAGAGTGAGGCACTTGCCCCAGATTGGTCTGACACATCGTGGTCACGTGGACTCCATTAGCGATGACTGAGGCATTGAGCAGCAGCCTAGAGGAATGTTGTAGAAATGATGAAGAAGAGCCCTGAGTGATGTCAGCAGGAGCCTGATGCCTCTGGGTGTCCCAGGGCACTCGCCCCACACATCCCCATAGGGAGGGCAGCTCTAATTGACTATGTCACCTGCTTTGTCATCACCCCAGCTCTCCTACCCAGTGCCAATCTGATGGACTTGAGTCCCATGTAAGGTGAGACAAGGTATAACTCAGCTCACCCCACTTCTGTTAAGAAAAGAAAGCACATGGAGGGCCCCCGAATATTGAGAGTCACTGTGTTTCCCAAAGAAGCCCTGGCAAGATCTGCATTGGGCAACATACACATTGTCCATCAAGGGAAGAAACAAGCAAGAATAATATTATTTTACTCCTTACAGTACAAAGATATCCTTGGGGGCAGGTAGATTCACCTGTTTCCAGATTTTATGGACTCCCTGTATGGACATACTTTTAAATTCTGACTCTCTACATTGTCTGAAAATTCTTTCTATATTATATTACATATTACATTTCTTTCTTTCGTTTTTCTTTTTTTTCTTTTTTCTTTTTTTTTTTTTTGGTACCGGGGATCGAACTCGGGTCCTTGCACTTGCGCAGCAGGTGGCGAAATCACTGAGCTAAATCTCCGGTCCTGTAGTACATTTCTTGAGGACACTCAACTTTATTTCTTTCATGTCACTTCTCCAAGCATTGGGGGCCAGTATTCAAAATGCACTGAGGTGGGGCCTGTGAGTAGATGGAGACTGAGGTCAGGCAAGATGACAACACGGGTTTTATTATGGTGTCTAGACAAAGGCAGCTGTTGGTGTGAGAGGTGAGAAGGGCACAAACACTCTCCAATCCCCTGAGCAGCGGGAGCAGCTGGCTGAGATGTGCAGGGTATGCCAGGGGAACCCGTCCTACTGATGCCTTGCAGGATCTTGCCAGGTGGAAGCCACCAGGAGCCAGTCACTTGGGGAGGAGGAGGGGAGGGCTAGTCGGGCTAGTCGGGTCTCCCTCGAAGGCCACTGTCTCATCTCCAGCCTGAGCTTAAGCACTAAAACCAGAATTTGCTTCACATTCATAGGAACTGACATATGGTATAATTTTTTTTTAAAACTTTCAAGTTCCCTAGGCAGCTTTGACGTGAATATTAATACTAACATAATTTCATGATGATTAGAGAACACAATTAGGGGCTATTAATAATGACACAAATAATGACATTTAAGGCCTCATTTTAATTTGAGTAATATTCTGTCTGGTGGTATTTAAACAGCTCTGTCTAGCACAATTAGTATAGGGCTGGGGTGCAGACACTGCTCACAGAATCTGTCAGTCCATCTCACCAACTCACCTCTATGGAAAGGGAGAGTTAGGGACACACTGCCCCTTTCCTGAGAAATGCCCAGAGAGCACATTCTGCCCTACATGGCCACCAGGAAAGGTCGCTTGGATAGAAAGACCTGTGTGCAAATTTCAAGAGCAGAAACTGAGGATTGCTGGTGGCTAGAGCTCACTAAGCAGCCACTTGTTCCATCCTTGGGTATCACCCTTTCCCAAGATTCAGGCAGAGTGTAGGTTTCTATGTATATGAGTCAGCTTTTCATCACTGAGAACAATACCTGAGAAAAACAACTTAAAGGAGGAAAGATTTATTTTGGCTCGTGGTTTTGGAGGTCTCAGTCTGTTATTGACTGGTTCCATTGCTTTTAGGCCTGTGGTAAGGCAGAAACATCATGTTAGAAGGGTGTGGCGGAGCAAAAGGAATAAGCCCGAGAGGAAGGGGCAGGAACCAAACACAGTTCCCCAGGTGGTACCCCATGATCCACTCTCTAATTAGCCCCACCTCCTATTCCCATCACTTTCCGGTAATGCCATCTAGTTATGAATCCATCCACTGATGAAGTTACACCCCTCATGACCCAGTCACACTCCAAAAGCCCCGCCTCTGAACATGGCTGCACAATCAAACCCTCAATGAGTCTTTGGGGGAGACTTTGCACTGAAGCCGTAACACTGTGTTTCCCACGTCTCAGTCAAATCCTAATGGACCTGCAGCATGAGGCTTCCCACTGAGTCCCACCAGTCCCCCACTTTCTCCTTCAGTAGCGTTATTCTATATCCGTCAGAACACACAACTCCTGTTGTAATGATCCACGTTCTTGCCCACCTCCCCATCAAATGGCTCACTCTTTGATGGGTGGAAACTGGTCTCGTCTGCCTGTCTGCCTTTAAGTCCTCGGCTCACAAAGGATACAGCTTGCTCTCAATAATTGTTTGCTGGAGCCAGGCATGGTGGCACATGCCTGCAATCCCACCACTCGAGAGACTGAGGCAGGAGGATCACCATGAGTTTGAGGCCAGCCTGGGCTACATAGTGAGTCTGGAGCCAGCCTGAACTACTTAGGCACATCCTGTCTCAAAAAACCAAAAATAAATAAATAAATGTATGTTTCCTGAGTGACTTAATGGCTAAATGACTACAGGCTCTGCCTTCAAGTCTCTAGAGCAGAGAAGAAAAACTGAAACAACAAACTTCCTGATAATGAGGATTGAAATAAAGAAAGAAGGGGCAGGGGAATGGAAGGAGGACAGGGGGAGAAGATGGAGGAGAAGAAACGCAATTGTTGAGCGTTTGTCATGTGTCAGCACGTGATGTACTTAACGCTCACTGTCTTCTTTCATCCTTGCAAAAATCCTGTGAGATATATACTGTTACTGTTCTCATTTCACCAATGGTGAAACTCAAGTTCAGAGAGGTTAGTCATCTGCCTGGTCACACAGCAGTATATGGCTACGCCAGCCCTCAAAGCCACCTCTGTCTGAATCCAAAGCCCCAAGTTCCAACCATGCACTATACAAGCACAGGTGGCTGAGGGGAACTGAGACCATGTGGGATGCTTATGTCCCAAGAGGGAGCAGCTACCTGCCAATGGACATCATAGATGAGGCAGCCTATTGATGTCCCTCCCACCTAAGGATCCTTCCAGGTGGGTCTGCAGTGAGAGAAATGGAATCTGCTGGCCACAGGCCAGCACAGGGAGCCCTGGAGCTGATGAGGGCTGGAAGCCTGCCCCCTGGAATGGGTGGCACTGGACACGCCTGAGGACAGGGTTGGGAGGCAGCCAAGTCCATCCAGGCTGACGGTGTTTTGGCAGAGGCCAGTGAGGCTGCGGAGGGCAGGGCAGGGCCTGTGAGCAGTGGGGAAAGCTAAGTGGAACCCCTTCTGGGTAATTGACTCTGTCTGCCCATAGGACCCCTGCCAAGCCCAGGCAGGACCCAGCCTGACATGCTGCAACCTGTCTGGAGTGTGCTGGTTGACAGCAGCTGATAATTCTGTTCAAAGATTCTCCCCTCTAGTTGCAAGCCTCCTTTTGTCTGAATCCCTGATATGTAACTCGGGGAACCATCTGAAGCTATGCCAAGGACAGCCATGGTGGCTGCCACAATGTGGTCAGCAGGTAAAGTGGCACTGAATAGAGGACAGAGGCCTGGGGGAGGAATCCAGGCTGAGCCTCCCTATCCAGCAGCAGCCACCTTGGTGCAGCACGATGCCAACGACCACACCCGACAATGCTACATGCACACTATCAGCCAGAGGCATAGATTTCAGAAGAGCACCGAGACCTCCGTGAGGGGATGCTTATGGCAACAGAACACACTTGACAGCCCCAGAGCTGGTCACTCATTGGTTTTTTTCCCCCACAACAAAGCACTTGTTTTCAATAGCGACTATTATCACCCAAATTCTTGACTGTTTTTTGACAGTCCACACGGTGTAGGGATGCTGCCTGCCCATCCTTCACAGTCAGCCCACCCCAGGGGAACAGCAGAAAACACTGCCTGCTTTGACAGGGACCCAAGGTCAAGAGGACCTGGCCATTTCGAGAAGCAGCTATAATTGGAATCCAAGGGACACAGGAGAGGGCACATGGACATGGGACTTCCTGGGACCCAGCGGGGGGCAAAGAAACAGAGAACCAAGTCCAGTGCAAGACCAGCTGCCTTCCCCAGTGTCCTCACTGGGTTCTATGGTTGCTTCTCACTCTTGTTTAACACATATTACAACCAACTTCGCCTCTCCCACCCCATCACCTGTGACCTTTCCCAGTACTACTGAGCTCTGTGGCTGACCCTGTATCCTTCCAGCCCAGAGAAGTCTAAAGAAATCTAAAATTTAAAGCCAAATCACTACAGTCAGAAGTAGAGTGACAACACTGGCTTCTACATCCTCAGGGCTTTGCACATCCCTCTACAGAAGGACCAGCATTACCAGGCAAGGTTATGTCCTTCGACACTCTTGTGTACACTATTACAACAGGCTCCTAACATCTGGGCCTTCTATCTCTCCTCTGTTACCCCTCGTTATACACACCATTATTGGAATTCAATTCTCAAAAGGTAAAGATTACACTCAACACTTAATGAAGGGCTTACCATGTGCCAGGCACTTTTCTAAGTACTCCTCATGTTTTAATTGTGTGACCTTTACAACAACTCCACGCAGACAGTACTGTTTATCATTCCCATTTTACAGACAAGGCAAGTGAAGCACAGAGAAAATAAATAATTTACTCAAGTGTATATAGCCCAAGGTTACAGTTTGCCCAAGGATAGAGCCAGGAATCAAAATTACTACTCATTCATAAGTGAAGAGTAGCAATGATCACATTATATTTACTCTTCACTCAAGAGAGGTCTGCTGACCTCTCTCCCACTGTTAAGTCCCACCTGCTTCAAATATCTGTTCTAACATCCTTCCTGCCTTACATGCAACACAAAGGGCCGCTTCTTCTCAAGTACTTTTGCCACCCACTACCACCTACCTCAAATCCTCCCTTCTCATTGCCCTCTCCCGGCCAAAAGCCAGTGTCTGCCCTCTTTAAACTCACTTTCACAAAGCCACTTGTCCTGCTGGTAAGACCACAGGCAGGTCTGAGACAGACAGAGTTGTCATGCTCTCTCATTCCTGGCTGTGTCACCTCAAGAAAGCAAATTCACCCCTCTGAACATCAGCTGTCACTGCCTGGGGAAAAAGAGTTCTTACTTGCAGGAGTTGTTATCAGGATGAAAGGAGATCATCTGGGAAAGCACCAGGCTCCTAAGGCATTCTCGGTCAAGGTCAACATGCTCTTCAGCTTCCTCCTGCACAACACTGATCACTGTCTCCCAGCACTTAGCTGTCAGAGTCCTCCAGGAAACTGAGTTACTCAGTGCAAGTGTTATGTCCTGATAGTCTCTAGCATCCCCTAAATACCTATACTTTACTACCTGTTAAACACTGTTGATGCTCAACAAATGTCTTTTGTATGAATTTATCCATTAAATGTATTTATTTAAGGGTCTGACCAGTGTCAGGATGTTACAGAGGGCATCCACCTCTCTCTATGTACCAAAGAAACCAGACAGATGACTTCTGAGTTCCCATCAACATGAGAGCCTAGAACTCAAACCATCCCCTCCCTAGGAAGAAGTTGTGCAAAACACGGAGCTCTCTGCCTACCTTACACTTTTCGAGACCAGCAATATCAACTTGAGGTCACACTGACTCTTCAAATCCATTTCTTCCTCCTCACATTTTCCTCCTCCCAATCATTTTTTTCCAGGGGTCTGGCATTTCTAGTCCACACCAGGAGGCTGAAGTTCTCTGGCAGCCCCAAACCATGGCCTCCACTGGTGGAGAAGTCAAACTGGCAAATAGAAATGTCACTCAATCATTTCCCAGCGCTTTCCTCTCGTTGCCCTTCCCCACTGAATATAATGAGAAATTCTTTTTGCCCAAATATTGTTTGAATTTCAAATACACAATTTCCCTGGGGGTGACTAGATGAAAAGAGAAATCTGGTTTGCAACATAAGACCTCCATGCAGAAGTTGCATTGAGCAAGCACTGAAACTAAATTTTTATTGAGCTCCTTGAAATGACAGGAGCACATCAAGGCAACCAAGCTCCTTTCCCACTGTGGCGTGCTTAAATTATTTTAAGTGAACACCAAGGAAGCATCCCTCAAGGGGTGAGAAAAGAAGGGAAGGATTTTAAACGCAGTGAGCAATATGATAAGTCTGTTCATGGCGTCTAACCTATTCTTTAAAGCAGCCTGGCACCAGCCTTTCCATGCTCATCTCTGGGCAGCTCTGACTGTCCACAGGTGTGGCTGGGTTCTGAACTTGGAGGGAGGGTCTTTCAAGCCCCTAGCACAGTGATGGTGAACCTTTCAGGATGAGTCCCCAAACTGCAACCCAAAACCCACTTATTTCTCTCAAAGTGTCATCAGTGCAATTAAACCTGAATTCTGAGGTTTTAGCTTAGAAAAGACAATTCATACATTGACATCTTTTGTCTTAAAAGAAAAATAACACTTGTGCCATCCGTTTGCCTCCACTGCTCTAGAGGAATGACCCTCAACCCCCCTGACTCCATAAAAATCACCTAGAGTATTTTAGGGAAAAGATACTAATGTCTAGATCCTACCCTGGACAAATTAGTCTCCTTGTGTAAGACCCAGAGCTCAGAATTTTATTAGATGCTTTCAGATATTTCAAAGGTGCAACCAAGGTAAGATATATACATAAATTTGCAGTATGTGACCTCCCTGAAATGGCAGGCAAATTTGTATATACATGAAAATGTGTTTGGCTGGGATATGGAGTATAACTTTCAGATAATTCTTAGAAGTATCCACAACCTAAAACAGGCTTTAATAGATCTACAGCTTGGTTAGTCAGGTTCCTTCCAGCTGGAAAACAATATGCTCCCAACATTTCACTTTTAAGGGTTAGTTGTAATGGACAGACAAAAGGCAGATCTCTGGGTCCTGAAAGAACAACCTTTGTGGGGGTCATGAGGTGAGAGGTCCATAAACACTGGTGGGAGTAAAAGACCCACTGAGAAATAATGAGGCATTCTTGCAGGAAAAAACTGGGCACTTGGTGGGATTTGTTATTTCAGCAGTCCTGCCTGTAACTCAGCTGACAGCTGTGCCCAGCTTGGCCTCTGAAGCTGGACATCAGAAGCCAAGTCCATAGAGAATGGTGATTGCCCAGGATTGCCTATTCTGGGAGCTCCATCACTGTATCTGAGCCATGAGCTCCATATAACTGGCCTGAGAATCAGCTTGCAAGTGTGAGTTGCAAGGAGTTGCTGGAGGGAGGCAGATGGGGAAGGGCTAATAAAAAAGGAAGGGTCCAAGTCCCTGTAGAGTTCCCCAAGACTAAAGAGACCTCTTAGAGCCTGCAGAACTTGATCCAATGAAGGGGAGGGGTGCTTAAGTCTTGTGAAAACATCTAAAGAGGTCTTTAAAGGAAAAGATCAGGGTAAGGAGAGAAAATGAGCCATTCCTCAGCTATTCTCTTATGATGATCACTTGCAGCACCTATGCCTGCCCAAGGGCCTGGCTGGGTCTCAGAATCTGGGCTCTGACAGCACAGAGCCACCCCTGCCTATATAGCACTACCCTTGCCAAAAAGCAAGAGGCCAGGCTTGGGGCTTCCTAGATCCACGGTCAGCTGCCTAAGTGCTCAGTCATGCTCATGAATGGGCCCCCTCTTCCTCTCTTTTCAGCCCTGCGCTCTAATTTGTCCTCCCCTTTGATAACCAACTCCAAACACATTCAGCTGAGGCCGGGCCATCAGTGCACAAAGGCCTGTGCTCTCTCGGCTGAATGCAGCACTTCACTCTTGGGGGGATTTCTATAGAAGGCAAAATCCACCAAACAAGCTATTACACTTAAATCAGACAATGCCCGAGGTGGCAGCGAGGAGACCAGCGTTAATGACTCAGCTAGCAGCGGGCTTCTCTATTTTGAAGCTCTACCCCAGCATGGGAGAGCAACCCGCTGCCCTTCCCAGCCTCTGCCAGATCCCTCTCCTCCTGCTCTGGGACTAGAAAGGTGACCCTGTGTCTGCTGGCTCTGAATCCTGAGTGCTGATTCCCCCTAGGCCCACTCTACAGACTCCTGATTCCCTCTCTGCTCAGGAATAAGAACAGAGCAGTGAACACCCTTCTCTCACCTTCATTCTAAAGACGAAGAAACCATGGTAACTGTTGAAAGTCACAGAGTCAGCTGGTGACAGAGCCAGGACTAGAACCCTGGTCTCTCATCTCATTCATTTAATGCAAGAACTATTATTAATTAGATGATGTACATAAAGTATATAGCATAGTTTCTGGCATACAAATACACTCAATGAATGTCAGCTGTTGTTATTTGTTATCTGGCAGTGTCATCATTTTTGTGTAGTTCATTCTTTTGTCCATGGAATGCTTATTATGAGACAGGCAGTCTGCAGGTTGCCTGCCATAAGACAGTGAACATGAACATACCACAGCCCTGCCCTCTGGAGCTTACTTTCTAGTGATTTCAACAGCAATGGCAGTAGTGGGGGGGGGGGTAGCAGAGGGTAAGTACAGGGTTTTTTTAGAAGCTAGAGGTAGCGCTAATCCAGACCTGGGGCTCAGTGACAAGAAACTAGGATCTCAACTGAGACTGAAGGAACAAGAAACTAGGATCTCAACTGAGACTGAAGGATAAGTCAAAGTTAACCAGGTGAAGAGCAGTAGGAATGAGGGGATAGGCTGTCTACATAATTTTCTAGACAAAGGGAATAATCAAATGTGCAAAGGGGAAAAAGGAAAGCAAAGACAAATGGAGACAAGATGCATCTAAGGAAAGGGAAAAAGGATGTCAGTGTGCTAGAACATGTAGTAAGATGGGGTGAAGATGGGGTGCTGCCTGGAAGGAGGCCAATGGCCATGAGACCTGGAGCAAGACAAACAGGCACAAGTCATCAAATGAATAATGTAGGAAGCCATGGAAAGGAGCCAGGACTTTAAGCTGAGAAACAAAGGATGATCCATGGACATGCTAAAGATTAGAAGACCTGTTATGAGAATGGGTAGGCAGCAGCAAGAACAGCTAGCAGGTTAGCCACCAGTTCAGCACTTGACCTATGTTCCATTTCAACACATTATTTGGCTGTCATCTTGAGTCACCAAATAAGTCCCTCCATTAACAGAACTGATGGAGGGGGAAATAAGCTGAAAGAAGAGAGCAGAAGAACAGAACAATGGCTTTCCCCCAGCCACTTGGGTCATTACCCAAAATGCCTGAAGCACCACATAGTGAGATGAAGATCTTATCCACCAACCAGATATGTGACCTTGGGCAACCTCCATTTCCCCATCTGTACAAGGACATTTACTAAGTAATTGGTAAGCTGCCTTGCAGTCCTTACATTCTGTTTTCATTACTTGAAATATATAGCCTATATTTTTTTATTCTAAGATGCCTTGTTTTGCACTTTAATGTTTGTAAAACTAGGTTTCACAGTGGTTCTCAACTTATAATAGAGCAAATGCAGCTCATCAAGATCAAATATCCTATGCAATGATCAAAGATACTTCCTCTTTTGGGTTGTCATTCAGTCCACGAAAGGCCTGCCTCTGACAGCAGCCAGGAAAAGCTGGGTAGGAGCTGCACTGCAGAGCAGCTTCAGCCTCTCCTGGCTACCTGTGTGGACCCTACTCTTCAGGAAATCCTCTTTCACAGGCCCTTTGCCTCAGGCCTGCAAGAAGGACATTCTGCAAACAGTCACAATAATCTTGCCTTATCCAATAGCTACAGCAGTTACTAAAGTAGAGACCAAAGTTACAAGGGTATTTGGGAAAGTGAACAACAACAAAAAAAGGAAAAGAACAAATTCAGACTGTGGTGGGAGAAGGAAAAAACCAGTTCCGAGCTGTTTTTGGCTGAAAAACGCTCTCCATCCATGGCTTTAAAACGCAAGCAGCATAGCATCCAGAGGCTCACAGCTGCATGGAACAATTCAAAAATTGCCTTGTTGGACTACAACGTGCCAATTTTTCAAATCTAGAGCCATTTTTACTATTACAGTGTGTGCAGCCTAAGCCCAGAGAATTTTCTTCTGGGAGGGAAAATTGATACTGAGGTTACCATTAACCCCCATCATCTCAGCATGCCCCACTCCAAAACTATTCTTGGGAACCAAGGGTGCTAGAAGAAGCTATAGAGGCCCATGGTGAGATTGGTGCCCAACATCACAGGTGCTAACGGCCAAAGTCCATTAGCCCCGTGTCTTGGAAGGGTATGAAAGTAAGTAGGACAGAGAGGGAAAGGGAGAGGCAGCGCAGAAAGATCTGGGAATCAGCTTTCCTGGGAATTCCTAAGCTCTGAATGTTTACCTGCATACCACACTTCATTTGGGTGGACTGGGAACTTGCATGGATAACAGGAACTCAGACTAACACCTGTGTAGACCTGAGTCCTCACCCATGCTGCCTTCTGCAGCACAGCCTGGAGCCGGGTGGAGGGTTCTCCAGCAGCTGGCTTGGAAGCTGCCCCTGTCATCCCATTCTTGTACCCAGCTGCACAAGACCCAGATCTTTCAGATGCAGAAGAATAAGGCAGCTGGTTTTGTCTACCCCAGGTGCTCCATATGGAAAACCACTCCAATTCACTGAACACAATTAAGAGCCCGCAGCCTTTACCATGCAGTGTGCTATGACCTCCATCTTCCCAGCCCACCAGCCCAGCTGAGAATTCAGGAAAAGAAAGACAACTCTGGACAAAGAGGGGACCAGGTGACTGAGGAGAGTTGCCCATTTGCTGATCTCACGAGCATCATTTTTCTGTATCCTGATGATACAGCGGTAAGCACTCTGAATCCAGAAAGCCCAAGGCTAACTTCTGGCTCTGCCACTTGAACCCTGGACTAGTAACTTACTAGTCTGTGAGCCTCTTTTTCTTTTCTGATAGCCTGGAAGCAAAAATAAATACCAACAATGTTGTTGTCAATATTAAATTAGATAATATAGGAAAGTAACATACAGTGCTCAATAAATTGCATGTGCATGCGCACACACACACTTACATATGCCACTGTCCCTGTCACCAAAATGTTCTGCCCAGATGTGCCTTCATATTTAGATATTTAAAGAAGTAATGAGTTTGACTCTATAGTATATATTAAAGTTTATGTACAAACACACAGCAACCTGGCATCCATTCTAAAATGTCTCTCTATTGTTCATGGAATGACACAGCCTCCTTCTCCTTGGTAGAGGAGTTTGCTTCAGAGTCTGGGTACTGTGCCTACATTGTTGGCCAGCTCTGAACTTCAAAGTTCCCCTTCTCTTCCTATCCCATTCCTGTCCCTCCTCCAGCGCCACCATCCTCTCTAGGGACAGCTCACAAGCTGTCCTCCTCTCCTTTCTGGAGTGTCTTCTAAGGAGTGCAGCGGAGGAAGATCTCAAAGGAGCTAGAACTGGAGTAGGGAAGGGCCGTGGGCATTCAAAGCACTATGGCAGGCTGGGCGCTGTGCTAGGCACAGAGGCACTGGATGAGCAAGACTCTTCCCAGCGGGCCCCCTAGAGGTTGCCTTGAGAGCGGAGGCAAATGACGTACACAAAGCTCATTAGGGTAGTAAACTGGTGAGAGGACAGGCGCACCAGTGAGGCGGCACAGATGGGAGTCACGCGGAAGGAGGCCCGCGGAGAGGTACCCCCAGGAGCCTCGAGGTGGTTGCTCCAGTGCCAGCACACCCTGGGAAGTTGACCTCTCTTAGTCACCGGGCGACTGGTGCAGGAGGGGAGGGTAGTGCAGGGCTAAATGCTGACGGGAAGTCCCTGTCAACACAATGTTCCGCCTGGCCGGGCCTTCATATATAAAGATATTTAATGAATTAGTTAATTAATGAGAGGAGTTTGATTGATAGATCATATGGAGCTCACAGCAGGGTGAGTCTGACCCCGATAAGGCCGCCTCGGCTGCAATCCGTCCCCCTCATTGGTCGAGAGAGTGCGGTCGCTGCGGCAATTTGCATGCATTTAATGTAGCTCTTTAATAGGATGTAATGTTAGCGAAAGCCAAAAGCGCAGCAGCTGTAACTTAAAAGACAGCCCCATTACTGCAAGCCTTATAATTAGGGTAAGAGGGAGACTCGGTCTGCCATATGTTAAACTCTTTTGAGGTTAATAGCTCTGTAAGATTTTTGCAATTTAAAAAAATTGCACTTGAAGGATGATGGCAAGGCTCATCAATGAGGCGCCTCTGCACCCAAGGGAAGGGAAGGAGGATCCCATATCCCCAGAGCCCCCCCCCTGCCCCGGGAAAGGGCAAGGTGGCCTCTCTCCTGCCACAAGCCGCGCAGTCTCCCCTCCTCCTCCCTACTCTGCACCAGCTCTTCCCACCCCAGCTCCATTAGCGCAGAGCTGCCCTTGCACTTCGCGGAATCGCACCTCGCCCCACCTGCAGCGCGCAGCTTCCTCAGGTCCAAGGATCCGGTCCCGGGAGGGTGGCCCCAGGCGCGCGCGCACTCAGGGCCGGGAGAAGCACTGCGCGTGCTTACCTTGCAAAGTCTGGCAACTCCAGAGCAATTACGGGTCCCCGCAGGTTATCTGGAGCTGATTGCACAGCGGGCCCGAATCAGGGAACACACAGCAGGCGCTCCCCCACCCCAGGGCGGGGGGGGGGGTGTGTGCCTGGAATTTGCTTGGTAATTACCTGGCACGGGGCCTTGCGGGTGTTTGTCCCCTCTGTGACCGAGCCCATGTGGCAAGGGGGACGCGAGTTCTGTGTGCGGTGGAGTTCTGGGCTCGAGGAAACTGATGCCAACACGTGGGCCCCGGAGGGCTGCCCCTGCACTCCAACTGCCCTGGGACAAGTAACTGGAAGGCCTGGATCACATTCAGCTAGAGGAGCCCAGCTGCACCCGCCCAGCCTCTGGTGCCTTTCTCAAGACTCCCTCCCCAGCGGCCCAGGCTGGGGGTTTGGGGGTGGAAGAGGGGGTGCTGGGAGAGTCGCTGCAGAAACGGGAGCCGGCTCTGGAGATTGGAGCAGCCTCCCCCTGCACGGTCCCCTCCCACGGTCTGCGCTCGGCCGGGAGAGGTGCAGAGCTGCACTCGCGGCAGATTCTCTCCCCAAGGAGCTCTCCTTCTCACACACACACACACACAGCACCCACACCCCCACACCCCCGCCCCCGCTCCCCCGCGCTTCCCGGACAAGCGCGTAGGTGTCCGACCAAATTTCTGATGACAGACACTCCAGACAAAACAACAACAGGGGAAAAAAAAATCCCTCTTACTTTTTTTTAAGGGGGGCTCTTGTTAGAAGAAAATTACAGGGCCGATAAAATGACTGCTAATTGCACAATTATCTGATTATCTCTGGTACCAAAAATACATAAGATCCTTTGCCCCTCCCAGCCACTAAAAGAATTCTCAGGGACACCTCTTGGTGAAGAGACATCTATCTTCCCAAACCCAGAGGGACCGAGGCATAGAAGGAAAGGAGATGTGTGCACCAAGAAAATATAGGCAGTTTGACGCACTAGCAGGAAAAGGTTTGGGCAGAATGAGGACCAAAGGAGGGGAGAGAGTGGTAGCAGCTGAGTATTCTTGTGAACTACGTTCATTAGAACTAAATGGCTTTAAGAGATCACTTAATCCAGCATTATCCTGTTTCATGGGTGTGACCCATAGAGGTTAGGCTGCTTACCGGTACAATGATTTGGGAGTCGGAAGGATGGATGGGATGGGGGTGCACTGATGGAGGGAAGATGGGGGCTGGTCACATTTGGGCTCTGTTCTAATCCCTCACTGCCTTTCTGGGACTCAGATTATGGTTTGTTTTCATGGCCAAGATGAAAAACAAAAAATAAACAAATATCTCTGTATTTGACATCTTGATTTAAAATGCCACTTACTACTAGCTGCTAAAAGTAGACCAAGCTATAAGTGGTGGGAGGCTGAGCTAGGAAGATCACAAGTTCAAGCCCAGACAATTTAGTGACTTAGCAAGACCCTGTCTCAAAATAAAGTAAAATAATAAAAGAGGCTGCAGATGTAGCTCAGTGTGAAGAACTTTGGTTCGATCTACTCCCCACCAAAAGTGGACCCAACTCCAATAGCTAATTTTTGTTCGTGCTTTATGATCTATGAAGCACTCCCACCTGCTTTTTCTCATACTTCTCGTACTTACCCTGTTCTTTCATTATCCCCATTTTAAATGGGTTTAACTAACACTTCAAAAATGTAAAGAATTCCCAAGGCCTCAGGACTTGTCATGGGAACACCTGTAATTCAAAGCACTGTATCTCAGAGCCTTTCTTGAGGACAGAAGCCAGGACTTGAGGGATTGCTCTGCAAGGACTGACAACATGGAAATAAGGTGCTGAAGCTAGGTTTCATGATTTTCTTTACACTCATTATTTTTGTAGGTCAATGGCTCAGGCTCTTTTTCCGCTTGGATGTGGCCCAATCATCTGGAGCTATTTTCCCACGGGAAGTCACTTCACTTAGTGCACCAGCCTGAAATGTCACTTTCAAGTCACCAAGGACACCTCAGCTCCTTGATGGAAGAGGTGCTGGCAGGCTGGATGCAGAGTCCACACTACTTCCTGTTCTCCCTGCCTTAGTCTTATCAACCAATCGGGATTAGGAGTGAGACTTCAACCTTGCTCTCCCTCTTCCCAGCTGCCACAGTTAGGGCAGGAAGGAGTTCAGAGGCTCCATCTCCATGATCCTTGGGAGTGCCCTGCTGAGCTGAGGACCACTATAGCTTTCCAGAGACTTCTTGGCAGTCCAAGCCATTGCTCCATAATCACCATGTCCCCACCAGGTGCTCTCCTGCAGAGTAGCGATGGTTGCTTCAGAATTATCGTCCACGGATCAATATCAAGCCGATTACCGGGCCTTGCACACACCCAGCAGGGCTCACTCTGGAGGCATGTGGAGATGCATGCAGGAACACGGGTTCCCTTCATTAAGGCAGCTGGGCTCCGGGTGAGAGCAGCTTAGGGCTGGAGACTCCCAGGACTGGCAGACAGGTACTGTGGAGTCAGGGCTCTGAACAGAGGATATGTGAGGAGGACCTGGATGAATTGCCTCAGAGTGTCTTTCAGAGGAAGGGAGGCTGACCCAGGCCTCATCCCTCATCTAGCCAGCTCCCAGCATCTTTTCCTCTACAAGTTAGTGAAAAGTAAACAAACCGAGGTTTCCCATCAACTGCCCCTTGATAGGCGCTCCCTTGGGCCAAAGAGGTCAATGCTCAGTCAAGCAGGATGTGTGAGGCCAGAGCAGGCAACAAGCCATAGGTTAGGGCCTGGGCCTGGGCTGTAGGGAAACTTCCCTGAGACTCCAGCCCTCCAGTATCATCAGCTCTGCCCTGTGATCCAAATGCTGAAGTGGTTCCAGCGCCTGCCTCACAGGCACAAGGTCCCGAGTTCGATGCCCAATACCAAAAAAAAAAAAAAGAAAATACTTATTGGACACTTATTACCAAATTGACATGCAAAAATAATATTTACATTTTAAATTATTATTAAAATAACCCTTCTCACTATATTTAATATAATATTATTGACCAGTTTATTCTAGGCATCTTGCTAAGCACTTGACATTTGTTATCTCATTTGAGCAACTAAGCACAATCCTTCTATTATCCTCATTTTACAGATGATAAAGCTAAGGCTCAAAGAGGGTAAGTGATCTGCCCTAGTTACACAGTGAAAAATGGAGGAGGTGCTAAGGTCTGTTTGACTCCAAACCCTTGTCCTACTCCACTACGTCTCCTTTCATGCTACCCTCACCCTTTTCTTTTTCATTCCTGTCTCTGAGACCAAACTAAATGGCCCAACCAAGGAGACAGGAGCGTCAGCCAAGGTCACCCAGAGCTGGAGCCCTTTGGAGGCTGCACAATTCTGCTCCTCCCTGAAAGCTACCCGTCCTTAGCCCATCTGCTCGCCTACTCGCAGCCCCACTCTGAGCCCCACATACAGATGCTGGTGTAGTCACAGCACCAGGATCGGTCCCTGGGAAAGAGGGCTCATAAAACCTTACGGCAGTTTTATAAGGTATTCTTAGCTTTTACAGGTGTGCTGGGCGGCTGAAGCCCACGAGCAGCAAAGTGCCTTGGGCGATGGGCGGCCCTGTGGACCTAGAATGGTGGGAACAGCTGCAGGGAAGACAGCACTACTACTTAGCTGCCTGCTTGGAGTAGAGGCAAAAGGAAGGAGCATGTCTTCAGCTCCTGCCAGTTTAAAAACCCTTCCATACTGGCCGCCCAGCAGGTGACTTAGGTAGACTTTCAGGGCCACACAGGAGGAACTTAGCATAGAGAGATTGCCTAGACCAGTGAGGGCGAACCTTTTAGAGCTTTCAATGATGCAAACAGCCTGCTGAAGTACACATGCCATAGGTTCGTCACCACTGTGACGTGAGGGCCCATCTGGGCCTTGGGTGCAAGCTTGCGTTCCTGAATTCAGATCTGGAGCTCTGCTGCTGGGATTGGCTGGCATGGTACCTACTCTCAGTGACCTCAGCTATATCCACTACAGAGACAGCTCCCAGGCAAAGTCCTCCTCAGGACGAAGCAGAGTCACATGAAGGTATGACTGTCTTCCCTCCTTGGGTCTCAGTCCAGGCTCCTTCTATCACCAGCATGTCACAAAGAAGCCTGGGGATTTCTTGCCGGTCTGTGTGCTGGAATCCTAGCTCAACTTCCTCACTTCCCTCGTAGTCCTTCCTCCTCCTCTCTGCAAGCTGTCCCATCAGTCACTTTCTGTGCATAACCCAGGTCAGCACCAGAAAACAGGCTCAGAGCTCAAAACTCCAGCTGCTCGGCCCACTATACTCACAACCCCACTTTATTTATTTGAATCACTTTTGAATTCTTAATCTCATACCAGCAAAGTGGATCTTATTGCCCCTATGTTACAGTTGAAGAAACAAGCTCAGAGCAATTGAGCAATTTTGCACATATCACACAGTAATGACTCGGAGAAGTAGAATCGGAGCCAAGAGTCTTGACTCAACTCCATCTCTCTCTCCCTTCCCTTAGGTGAGTTTCAGAGAGTCCTCAGCTGCACTTTACTCTTCACTTCGGCAGTGCGTCTATGACTTTCCTGCTTTTGTCCTCCCTACTTGGAAGCCAAGCTGATTTCCTTTGCTACTTTGGCCCAAAGTGGACGGAGCTTGTGGATTTGGAAGTGTGTGGCTGGGTGGTCATCCACCTCCTAGATCTCACTGCACCGAGACCAGGACCCAGATAATTCCCCCTGTGCTGGTGGACCTTCCATCTTTGTGTCACCAATTTCAGGAGACATGGTGACCTTCTGACTTTGTCCAGGACCTTATGCACTAAACTAACATGTCTTTTCTTGCAGGACCACATCCATCTTGCTCTTTCTCACAGGCTTTCTATGAGGCTTTTCCAGGCTGCTCCTTCTTGGCATCCTGAGATCCCATTGTATAATGATCCTGGTCCTGTGCTATTCTAGTCCCTCCCACCCCTGGAGCCCCATCTCCCACTGTGCTTTGCTTCCTGCCTCTTGCCCATCACTGCCACTGCCTGCATCCTCCCTAAGGCCCCCTGCATCTTACCTGCCACCCGAGATGCTCCTCCACACCTGGGCTCCTCCCTGCCTGGAAGGCCTTCCCAGGCCTGCTGGTCTACCAAACACCTACTCCTCTGTTCAAGGCACCCTCACCTAAGGGAAGGGCACCGCTCAGCTCTTCTTGCCTCTCTGCAAAGCCTTTCCTGATGTGCACCTTCTCTCCTGCCAGAAACCTGACCTCCCTATTCTGCTCAAGGAGCTCTAGCCCTTATTACAGAACTTGGTCTGAGAGCATTTTGAGAGCAAAGACACTGTTGTCCCTCTCTTGTCACAGAGCCTAAAACACTGTACACACTCCACATGCACTCACTGAATCCATGAACATTGGAACGTGAGAGGTTGGCTGTGTGCAAGTAGAAAGAGAAGAAAATCGTACCACCACAGAGCTTAAATCTTCACCCAAGTCCACTCTTGGAGGCTGGGGCAAGAAGATTATAAATTTGTACCCACCCTAGGCAGCTTAGTGACTTAGCAAGAACTTGTCTCAAAATAAAACATTTTGTTAAAAGAGCTGGGGATGTAGCTTAGGTGCAAGGTCCCTGGGCTCAATCCCTAGTACAGAAAAAAAGAGAAGGGGAGGAGAGGGAAGGGAGGGGAGGGGAAGGGAAGGGACAGGAAGGAAATTCTGGTACAGACTACAACAGGCGTTGCCCTACAGCAGGAGTCCAGTTATGCTAAGTGAGATAAGCCAGGCAGCAAAGGATACATATCATATGATTCCACATGTTTAAAGTAACAAGAGTAGTAGAATACACAGTGACACAAAGCAGAAAGGTGGTTGCCAGGGACCGGAGCAGGGGGAATGGGGACTTGGTGTCCTTCAGGTGCAGAGCTTCAGTTTGGGCAGATGGAAAGAGCTTTGAAGATGGGTAGTGGCTGCAAATATCATGAACACTGAGCTGCACACTAAAAAGTAATAAAAGTGGAGCATTTGATGTGGTGTGTGTTATGTCAGAATAAAAATATTGAAAAATATTCTTCCCTGTATGTCTGGGTCTTAGAGAGGTGTGAGTGCTGTGGGAAGCTTGAGGTGCTCTTTGGGCTCACTTGGTTTATGGGAAGAAGAAGTGCTGAGGGCAGGAGGGAGAGCTGAGGGGACAAAGTGGAACAGTATTGGACCTAGAACGCATCCAGGGCCAGGAGGCGCCCTTTCCTGGAAGTTTGCACTGCAACAAGCTAGTCAAACTTTTCACAGAGCATGGTGCTAGGGACTTGGTCATCTCAGTAAAAGGAGGAATTGGGATCATTTAGGCAACGTGTGCCCCAGCCTGCGACTTCCTCCTTTTCCTCTTTAGAGTGAACAGAGAGAAGGAAATGACTAATATTTATGCTTGCAATGCTCACTGATTCTCCATAGCAACCCTGTGAAGTAAGAATTATAACTTCTGAGCTAAAGCAGCTAACACTCAGAAAGGTCCTTTCAGTTGCCCAAAGTCACAGAGTCATTTATTCACAGCTGCTAGAGGCTTCCCTAGCAGCAAGCAGTTGAGTAGGACAGAGCCCTTGTCTGACACAGAAAAAGATGCCAGAGAGAATATTGTGAATCTACAGATTGATGGGCATGTGCCTGGGCTGCACTGGGGCAGAGAGGAAGGTTTGCTACTCAGGCCTGGGACATTTCAAGAAGGTCCCTGAAGAAAGGGAAGATTCCTGGTGTGGGGGGTGGTGTGGTTGGAGGGTGTCTTCAGTTATCCCTAAAGCACTCAGGGGAGTGTAGCAGCGTGCACCTACCCACAATTACAGAACATGAAGTCTCAAGTCATCCTGCCCTTCCCTTCCCCAGCACAGCCAGTGAAAAGTCACATCTGACCCCTCCCTCACAGAACAGTGTTTGAGAGACACACATAGACACATTTTATTCCTTAACTTGCACAAAAGTGCAGCTGTTTGTCAATTTGCAGGCTTTGCTTTTCTCGGCTGCCTTGCTGTGTATGCCCCACACAACCTTTGGCCCTGGAGGATGCTGGGAAACTAAAATGACAGCAGCTTCCTTGCCCTGAACCTTGACCTCCTACTGCACCACCCAGCATGCCTCTTCTGCAACCCTGAAGTGGATGGCCAAGGTGCTGGTGGGAAGCAGGTAAGCTGTAGTGCAGAAGGACCAAGGAGTGGGGTAGCATGACATCAATCTCTCTTCAGCAGCACGAGCTAGAAGAAGGACCCACATTTAGGGAGGGAACCACAAACGCAGGCTGATTGCAAAGAATGCTTCACATGTGTAGCTTCTGCCAGGAAAGTCTGACTACAAAAATTTAAGTCAGTGGAGGGCTTGTTTATTGAGCGTCTATTATTTGTACTTTCTCACTACGAGTTTTGGGATTTTCAGTGGTAGCTACAGCCTAGAGGCCCAAATAACTAAAACACAGGACAAATAAAAATGTCAAGAGATGCATCCGAAATGCTCCCACAGTCCCAGGGCAGAGTGAGGTGCTCAAACCCTGGCACCATCTCCAGCCAGCCAGTCTGTAGAAGCTGAGTTTCCAGGAGAGTTGGGAGCAGATTGAATCGATGACAGGAACCATTATTCTTCTAAGATAAACAAGGCTATGGCCATAGACTGACTACACTTGCCCAGGCAGCAGCTGAGGCTATCCCAAGCCTTGGAACTGGAAAGAAGGAAGACATTGATACTCCAGCCAGTTTGGAAAACACAAACCAGTCGGGCTTCAGGATGAGAAAGGTCTGAGTCCAATCTTGACTGTTTCACTTCATATCCCTGTAACCTTGGGAATATATTCAGTCTCTCTGAGCCTAGGGGTCTCCACTTGTAATATGAGAATGACAATCCTTCCATCACAGGGTTGTTATAAAGATGAAAGAGGTGCATGTGAATAAACCTTCTAGCATAGACCCAGTCTATAGTAAGCATCCTGTCAATAACAGCTGGTATCAATAGCCTTACGATCATTAGTGTTATTATCTTTAACTAAGACTTACTTGGGTGTTCCTTTTTTTGTTTGGTATTCATGTAGGCCATGTCTAGCAGTCTCCCAGTACTGCTAATTTCTGAGCATGGGATTTTGCTCAGTGCAAAGGCCTTGGGTTCAATCCACAGTAATGCAAAAAAACAAACAAAAAAAAGTGATAACCATTAAAAGTAAAAATGAAGATAATTAAGAAAAATTTTGAAGCCAACTTATTACCTCAAAGGTAAAATCCATAAGCTTCTGTGCTTGTCTCAGGCACTCCCTAACGCCAACCCATTGCCTGAGGGAAAGGAAAAGGGACTATTGTGTTTGCCCTGAGGCTCCCCCTTGGTGTTCCTAGACCTTCGCCTCCCATCCAGATGAGGAGAAGAGCTAAACAGTCCCCTGAGAGGGCTCCATTCAGGAATCCTGAGCCTAATGCCCTGGAGGAGCCACCCCTCAGCAGACTGGCTGCAGTACTGCCTCCTCAACAAGCCAGCCCAGCAACTCCCAATGGGAGAAGGGAAGATGCCAGGCTGGGAATGCGGCTTGGGTCCCAAGCCTCACCCCATCACCCCTTGACCTGTCCCCATTCCCGTTCCTCTCTGGAAGCCTCCTCAGAAGCTGACTCGCAGGACAGCTGCCCTCCCCTTGCACAGTGGCTGCTTGGTATTCACACCATGTCATCCTTGCCCATCTCCATTTGCAAAAGTCTCTTTTTGACCTCTCTGTGTGTCTCTCAGTTGCCTGTGTGCGGGGAGGGAGTGGAGGGGAAGGGAGAGAGATGTCTCAGCATTTACCTAATTAGTAGTAATTAGAAGGCAGGGCCCGGCTGCTCTCCTCACAGCTGCAAGGAAGGACAGAGCCGGCTGGAGAGGAGCTGCTAAATGGGCATTGGACACACCATCTGAGAGGGCTGCGGCCCCACTCCTGCCTCTGGCTCTGGCTTCACTAGCCTGCTGTGGACGTGCTGCTCCTCATTCTTCCTACAGCCACTCTTCTCAGGCATCATCTCTGCAGTTTGCCTTTGATGCTCAGCCTCCAGAGCAGCAGCCATGGATTAAGCCAACCAGGCCACATTCTGGCTGGTTGCCCCACTACCACTGCCCTATAGAGGCTTGGTTCCCACAGCAACCCAAGCCACCGCCTGCAGGAGAGTATGGCTGTCAGGAATGGGCATGCTGCCTTCCCAGAGCACCAGTTTTGTCCCTAGTAACCCCTGAGCCACTGTGGTCTGGTGGAACGATCTCCACAAAGTGGAGCAGCTGTGCCTCTCACCATCCTCTCTGGTTGGGTCACAGTTTCTTTTCTGCTCCCTTGAGCCCAGACAGTAGGTCTAGAACAGCAATAGAGCCTCCAGTGATGGCCTCTCCAGTGGTTGGCGTGTCTCTCCTTCCTTAGTCTCTTGTCCCAGTAGGTGGAGTGGAATTGAGAGGCCATTTTTATTGGAGCTTGGCCTGCCCTGACCTCAGCATTAGGCACCAGCTGCTTGGTACTGTTCATCCTGTTGATGCTTATTAATGATTCTGATTAACCTCTATGGAGATCCATTATCTCTAAGCCAGGGAATATACTATTAATTCCCATCTGTGTCAGATTACTTACAGTTAGTGGTTGGTACTTTTCCATGGTCTCACAACACATCTTAATCAGATGGTGAGTGGGTTTAATTAGCCGAAGTATAGGTTTTATTTTTTTTATTCATATAACTACTTAATCTAATGGAAGCCTATTATCTGTGGCTTTTTTCCCATGCATAATTATTGCTGTTTTTAATTGATAGTGCATCAGGGGTTGCAGCTACAATATGGCAGCTGGAACACAAAGTCGCCTTTCCCCAGAATGAAGGTTGAGAAAATGAGTTGTCAGTGAGGCATCAGATTTCTTGTTTTCATTGAGATGTGAGCTCCCATGTGGAAGCTGCTGGCTCCTGCCAAAAGAAAGAAAATGTGGTTCTCAGCTGGGCGACCCCTGGGGTTCACTGCTGCAAAATGCCCTTCCGGACCCCTGGGGCTGAAGCCAAATCGGGAACAGCTGGGAAAGATAGCTATTTGTCAATCCAACCAGATCCTAAGCAACCCCAGGGCAGGGACCTGGTCTTTTTCTTGTTCTGCTTCCTCCATCCCACGGACTCTGCCTGGAACAGACTTACATACTCTGTTTATTCTTCATGTACATGCTTTGGATTGAACTTGGAGATGAGATGGTATAGGAACCCCCTACTCTTGCAGAAAGTGATTTGTTTTGAACATGAAAAATGAATATAAAGCTCTCCTGCAGAGAGAGGAATCCGTTTGCAGATTTAGACAGGGGCTTTCATCCAACCCACAGAAGATGCTAGCTGTTTCCCTTTAGAATTAAGATCTTGATTTTCATTGGGATCAACTACCAAAATTCCAGTAACCATTTCAGATAAAGATCTTTAAGGACAGAAAAGGTGTCCCATTTACCCAGATTTATAGGAGAGATAAGCAGACGTGTGGAATGATACAAGGTGTGGTCAACAAATACGGTGAATGTTTAAATTTCTTAAATTATTATAGTAAAAGACACATTGCCATTGGTCCCCTCAAAATCCTCCTCCTGTCTTCAGATACACTCATCCCATTGTTCTTGGCAGTTTCTGATGCAGTTCTGGAAGTCCTCTTTCATGTCTTTACTTACATGGTCATGGTAGTCTCAATGTCCTGAATCAATTTAAAACATTTACCTTTCATGGTCATTTTGAGTTTGAGAAAGAGCCAGAACTCTCAGGGTCTCCAGTGAATAAGGACATAACATAGCCTGTTTTTCCAGTTGGATGGCACTCAGCAGCAACATTCACTGAATTTTTCATCACAATTCATAAAGAGACATGAAAGAAGACTTCTAGAACTGCTTTAGAAAGTGGCAAGACTGATGGGATAAGTGTGTTCAAAGCAAGCAGGAGGATTTTGGGGGGGGGTGATGGCAATGTGTCTTTTACTGTAATAATTTTTTTAAAACTTATTCACCTTATATTTTGATCACCCCTTGTATCTGGTCAAAGGCATTAACCATCAATTTTCTAATAACTTTAGAATATTTATAGATCAGCTAGTTCTAGGAGTTGGTGAGCAAAGCCCTTAGCTGGTCCAGAATAGGAGGATTCCAGGGCTTTTGATCAATTTTCAGAGTACCTTAGGCCAAACAGGATAGGGAGGCCCTATTTATCCCAAGAGAACTTGAGAGAGACATGGGACAAATTATTTCTCTCGCTCTCTCTTAATTCACCCCCACCCCCTACCCCTTCCTTCCAGCTTTCTGCAGACCCTTAGCATCAGTCATAGGAAATCTCCACAACTGGGTTCAAAGACCAGTTTCCCCTCCTGCTTTTCTCTTTCTGTTAAATAACACAACAGAGAAAGGAGGCCAAAGAAGAAGAGGTGAGGAGGCTTTCTGGTTGAACTGCCTTTTCCAGGACAGCCAGAGTTCCTGGGGCAGGAGGCAGGGACTTTCTATCCTAGCCCACAGCCATGGTAGGCTATTGTTGTCAATGACATTAGGTTTATTCCTTCCTTCCCATTTTGCAAAAATATTTGTACAGAGACTTCTGTGCCTGACCCACAGTCAGCAGCAGACAGGAGCCACGGATTCCTCTTGCAGCGTTTTACAGGGTGACGGATCAGATAATGTACACTTAGCGAGTGCACAAATAATGTGAATCAGGGTTGGCATAGTGCAGTGAGGTGTAAAAAAAGCAATTTGAATTGTTCTAGGGAAACGCCAGAGCCGCTCTGACATGCTTGCTTGCCAGCATGCTGCCCTGTGCCCCTCCAGAGGGCTGAGCTCTAGGCTCTGGCCAGCATGGTGACGAGGCTGCCCAGGGCTGCTGGCTGGGAGGAGAGCTACTCCAAGGACAAGGAGAAGGCCCAGAGAGGACAAGTGTGACTGGGTAACACAAAGCTCCAATTCACACCAGAGGAGAGTGCTTCAGCCACTGATCTGTTGAGACTGTCATGGGAAGGAGGGAGAGAAAGAGTGAGAAAAACTAAACCCTCTGTCTTTGGAAAATGCCACACATGGGTGGGCAAGTTGACCCTATTCGCTTGGGAAGATCTCCCTGGTCTCCCTGGACTTCCAGAAGTCATCTAGTCCCCTCCCACCTCCAGACAGAGCTGTGCCTCCTCTCCCACACACAAATGGGTTTCAGATTTGTTTCCGACTCTCCAAGGAAAGGAGATTTTGCATCCTCTCTTAGTCACCTGTTTTAGTATTTCACAAGGCCCACCCTCTGGAAGTTCTCACATCCAGCCTAAATCCAATCCTTCAGGCAGCCTTCAGCTTGCATGTTGTCTTGAGGGTCTGGCCACAGTTGGCAACCTGCTGGCATGTGTGCATGCGTGTGCCTACACACAGACCTGGACACAGTGCCATGTCCTGGCACTCCTGGCGAGGCATAGTTATTCAAGAAAGTGGCCACCTTATCCTCCAGGTCAGCCCTCCCCACAGTTGTCTTTCCACTCTGGAGCTTGCTTTGTCCAGCTTCTGCTCCCTGATGACACTCTGCAAGGGCTGAGGCTGATCTCTACCTCGCTCTGGCTCTGTCAGCCTCTGCCCTTGCAACCCCTCCTCCCACCATGCAGCTTCTGTGAGGTTTCCTGTCCAGCGAGGAAGACAGGCTGTTTATCACCATGACACCTGCAGGGCAGCCCACCTTGCAAAGGCTCGGAGTTTGTGCAGTCCTCCCAGCCCTTGCTCTCCCCAGCCCTCACCACTGTCTCCCAGCTCTCTGGGGAACCAAGGCTATGCACACAGAAGCTGTTCAATAAAATAGTTTGCATTTGTTTTTCAATAACCATAAGCAGACATTGCCAACCTACTCCATTGAGTCCCTTCAGTAAGTCAAGCTCCAAACCTGAAACTCAGCATCTGGGTGTTTTACGAGACCTGGTCATTGGGAAATCTCTCAATTGTTTCAAATGAAAGCTGATTACAGGGGGTGCGGGAGTTTTCTGGTGGCTTGGGAAGCTGAGAGGTTCTGGGATAATGGATGGCCAGCCTGCCGCCTGCCTACCTGCATTACTGACCTTAGAGTGGCCAGGCAGAGAGCCCAGTGCAGATTAAGAAGGCAAACAAAAGGGAAGACAAGACAGGCCTGGGGACAGGTAGCCTGCTGAGGGACTAGCTGGGGCCTCCAGATTTTTTTTCCCAGGAAATCTGGGGACACATTTCCATGTTGTCTTTGCATAAATTTGTGTGCTGATTTGCATACATTTGCATTTTTGCCTTCAAAACACCCAAACTCCCAGAATATAAAATAAAATGCAATTAATTAATTAATTGGTACGATGGATGACAAATGTAGCCATACTGAAAATACAGACTCAGTGGGGGGCCCTGATCAAGGGACAGATTTTCTAGGTTGTCCTCCTAAGCCAAAATGGATCTGGAGACATGGTGCAAGCTGTTCCGAGGTTGTCTGTCTCCCTCACTAGACAGTGGGCCCTTGAGAGCAGAACAGACAGAACTGTTTGATCTTCGTGTCCCTAGGCACCAGCACAGGGCTTGTTATATATGAGACCATTATTGAGCATTTGGAGAATAAGTGAATCAGTGACTACGTGAGTAAATGACTCTCTGGTAAACTTATGGGCCAAAGGTAGGTCAGAAAGAATCCGAATCAACACTAAACTTCCCTGTGATCTGACTGGACAAGATTCAGACACGCTGGTCAAAGAAGTAGGGAGACAAAGACCTCACCATCCTGCTGTTCAGGGAAGTGGTTCTGCCCCAACCCCAATGGGGAAGAGGCCTGAGACTAAGTTTGAAAGTCATCCAGTTTGCAGGGCAGTTCCAGACCACAGGGAGGGCCTCTTGGACCTGAGGCAGCCTGGACTGAGATTTCGACCACATCATGGCAAGCACAAGAGGAAAGAACAGCGGCTGTCAGATCTGTCTTCTATCTGCCCAAACAGTGGAGCTTTGTAGTCTTCTTAGCCTGGAATGGGCCCAAAGCCATGGCCTGGCCTATCCTCCTTCAATGCCCAGAAAATTCTTCCTAAAGTACTTCAGGCATAAAGTACTCAACAAACTGGGCATGGTGGGGCATGCCTGTAATCCCAGCACCATGGGAGGTTGAAGCAACAGATCCCAAGTTTGAGCCCAGCCTGGGCTATTTAGCAAGATCCTCAAAATGAAAAATAAAAAGGGCTACTGACACCACCTCTCCTCCACTGAGAGAGACATGGGGTTTTTTCAGACCCCCAAGAGAGCTGCCATGGATACCAGGTATCTATCCCACACAAGTGCTAGTACAAACCCTGCCATTAATTCTTTGAAACTGGAAGTTCTGCCTGATGCTTCACTTAATCCCACACACTACACTGTCTGCATTTGCTTAGTCCACACTTGGAAAGTTTCAAGAACCATTATTTTTCACCCTGCACATTTCTGCTATGTTGATCCAATGACAAAGGGTTATGGAATGGATTTGGGAGCAGGCTGCTCAGATTAGAATCCTCTCTCCACCCTTTCTATCTGTAAGACTTTGTACAAGCTAGTTAACTTCCCCTTCATCTCATCTGTAAAATGAAAATGATAATGCTACCTATCCCAGAGGTTTGTCCTGAGGATTAAATGAGATAATATACATAGGTGCTTACAACAGTGCTTGGCATGTAGTAAATACTACTCAACTGTTAGCTAGGATTTCTTAACAATGCAACACCTTGCCTTTGCTTGGAGAAGAGAAAAAAATAGCTAACTAAAAATGAATAGTTGGGGGCCAGCGATTTAGCTCAGTGGTTCCGGTGCATACCTCCAAAGTGCAAGGTCCCAAGTTTAATCCCTGGTACCAAAAAAAAAAAAAGAATAGTTGGGCATGGTGGTGCACAACTGTAATCCCAGCCCTAAGGAGGCTGAGGCAGGAGGATCACTGAGGTTGGAGTTCGAGGACAGCCTGGGCTACATAGTGAGCTCAAGGCCAATCTGAAGTACAGACCCTGTCTCAAAAAATGAATAAAAGAAAAAAGAAAGAAAATGAAAATAATGAAGAGATGGAAGGAGAGTATCACAGAAGTGATGCCTAAGAATTCTAAGTGGAGAATTAACTGTTTTCCTTCCTTGTGTAACTCCCAAAATATGAACCCTGGAGCCAGTGCTTAGAGAGGAGCCAGGATGCTGTTCAGAACAGGAAACCTGACCCTAGGGTCCTAGGCAGTCTGGCACAGGTTGCCACATCGGGATGCCAGTGGAGCCAGGGATTTGAGATGTGGCCCAGGCTTTGGGGATCAGACGTGAGAGCTGAGGGTGCAGAGGAAGTAGGCCCACCAGGGATTAGGGAGGAGGCGTCCTCAGGCTCAGGCCCTGGGGAAGGCGAGTGAGAAAACCTGCAGTCAGGTCAAGGAAGGACACCAGGAAGGAGCATGGTTGCTAGCACTGCCCCTCCCCCTCCCTGGCTCTGAACACAGCTTGACACAGGATCATGAAAGCAGAGAATGGGAAGAGGCAACCAGCTTATCTATCAGTTCCAAAGACAGCACCTACTAGGAATTCCAGAACCACAGGTTTTCCCGAACCAATAAGAAAGGCAGCAAGAAGGAGTGGAGACCAGAGCAGGATCACCTTGTTGGTTTCAGACAGTAGGCCCTAGTACTTGGGCTGACTTTAATTTATCCTTTGAATAAATTCTCTGAGACATAATTATTATTGTTCCCATTTTACAGATGTGTGTAAGAGAGATAAGAAGCTTGCTGAAGCTCAAAAGACAGATAAGAGACTGAGTGTGGGGACACACATCTGTAATCCCAGCTACTCCAGAGGCCAAGGCAGGAGAATCACAAGTTCAAGTCTATCCCAGGCAGCATAGCAAGACCTTGTCTTCAGATAAGATTTTAAAAGGGATGGGGTGTGTCTTAGGGATAGAGTGCTTGTCCAGCATGTGGTAGGCCCTTGGTTCAATCCCCAGTACATCCAAAAAAAGGAAGAGAGAGAAAGAAAAGAAGAAAAAGAAAGAAAGGAGAAAAAGATCAGTGGAGGAAGCCAGATGAGAGGGCAGGTTCATGGAGGACCAAGGCCTGTGTTCCTTGTACTCCTTTGGAGAAACATGAACATGCATCAGGGAGAAAAGCACAGGACGAATAGAGAGAGATACTGAGAAAGGGAGGAGACCAAGGTACTTGACGGGGGTTGGGAAGAAGCAGAAGTTGGGAAGTTGTGTGCATCTGACATTAAGTGAATCACATGCAAATGAGATGCAAAACCCACATGCAAATGAGTAAGCGGTTTTTCTTTTAAGCCAACCACTCAGCTCCATTTGGCACAATTGCAGCAGGAGGCGTACCTGCCCAGAGCTAGCAGTCCCTATACTTCCAGCCGGAGTTGTCTGTGCTAAAGGAATCCCTTTCTTGCCCCTGCAGGGGCCTCCTTCCCCTATTCCACTGCTCTTGGCCTTTGCCTGCTCCTGCCCTCATCCTGAGAATAAGGCCAATCACAGCCACACCACACCACAGGGCAGCTGGCCTTGTCAGCCTCCTAATGAGGTGATCCTCACCCCTCGATCCATCTCCACTTCTGTTTACCTACACTGAGAAGCTATCCAGCTGCTAGGGATCAACAGTTGCCATCTTTCTGACCCCACTTATCTGATGATTTTACCAGTCCAGTGCTTCCCTTTACCAAATGACAGCAGGAATAAAACCTACCCTTTTAAGGGGCTGCCCCGGACCCCATCACACTCAACAGCTCCTTAGGTTACACCTGACAGCTATTTCCCAGTTGCGGTTCTGGTGGGTCACAGATTTGGAATGAATCTTCTGAGGTGATCTTATTACACACCCGTGCTGGGTAGACAGTGGCTGGCAGTCTCTCCAATTCTTGTGTACAGCTAATAAAGAATAGAGCCTAGCCCTGACTATCATTCTAATTTCAATCCCTTTTTTCCTACACAAACTTCTTGCCCATGTCTCCTTTAAGTCTTCTCTGCTGTGACGCCAGTCTAGTCTCTGTTCTTTTCTCCTCAGCAAAGATAGAGAATCCTTGCCCTCTTAACTTTGATGTGGAAAGGAATAGCGACTTGGGAAGAAAAAGCTTGACAACATAGAAGTGAGACACTGATTGACAAAAAACAGAACTCTTGTTTCCTCCCACTTGCTTGGAAGCCATAGCTTTTGTCTTGGCCTCGCTGCCAACAACACTGGAGACCTCCTGACTCCCGGCATGGGCAAATCATGGACTCTGAGAGCAGTGGTCTCTTTGCACTTTGGTTTTTTTTTTAATGTTTTCTAAATGGGGTCAGGATAATCATTTTGTTTTTACTCAGTATCCACAGGGCCATTTGCAAGATGGACTGTCATGTAGGGAATCATTAAAAGGAAGCATCCCATTGGCCAGGATATTCTTAGGAGTGTACATGGTCCAGCCTGGAGGCTGCATTCTTTGAGAAGTGTTCCTTTCCTCTCAGGGGTCAGATTCAGATTCAGGCCACATGTACTAAGTGTGTGTTATGTGTCAGCCTCTATGCTGAGGCACTCTCATATACGTTATCGCTTTAAATCCGATCATCACAGCTTATCCAAAGATAGGTAATCTTATCCCAATTTAAATCAAAGGTCATGGTCCTCAGACCCTTTTGGGATCTTAATAGTCAGAAAGTCCTATCAGATGTCTACTTAAACTCCTTCTGTTTTATTTCACTTTGTTTGGTTTGAGACAAGATTTTGCTTTGTAGTCCAGGTTGGTCTTGAAATCACTGTGCAGTCCAGGATGGTCTCAAAATCACAATCCTTCTGCCTCAGCCTCCCAAATGCTGAGATTATAGGCAAGCACTACTATGAATGGCTTAAACTCTTAATACTACTTTCTTCTCATTGTCTTTTATTCCAGTTATAGGAATCAACTGCTTGGTAAGCTTGAACTGCCTACTGTGGTCCAGACCCAACTCATACCTCCAGGACTGATGGAAGGGAGACAGTGCCCCAGAAAAGGTGAGCTGAGGCAAAAAGGCCCCTGAATCATACGCAAAGTGACGGTTCCTTCCCAGCTCTCTGGGTTAACTCTGGAACGATGTACAATTCCAACTTTGGGCATTTCTCTTTCTTTTGATGTTGCTGTTCCTGACATCTTCAGGAAGGGGTTGGGAAGCAGGCTAGGATATTTATGGTTCTGAGTAGGTTGGTGACTGCATTAAAGGCTGTAATCTGGGCATTTAAGGGGGCTGCTGTTTGGATAAATAGGATCTTCATTATTCAAGTCCTTCGGTCACTGGACTATTGCTGATCCAGGCCTGGGCTGAACTGTGCATAAAGCCAGCTAGGCAGATATGGTTCCTCCTTCTTCTAAGATCTGAGAGCTGATTTCTCCTGAAGGTACATTATCTTCTGTCACTTGGGCCAACTCCCTCAAATGCCACACTATTAGAAAGTCTCTAAGAAAACAAAATAAAGTGGGCAAGACAAAAATTGCAAAGTTTCTTCCTGGCAAATAGAAAAATTCCCTATTTCCTCTGGCAATTGTCCTATACTGATTCTTCTCTGTACTTGAGGGTCTCAGGTTCTAGAACAGAAGGGCACAGAATAGGAAATGAATATGAGTTGGATGGATGTTAGATAAATGGATAAATAAAATAGCATCAAAGACAGTGCAAAGAAAGACTTTTTCTAAAATTCACCCTCTCTGCTAGGGGAAAATGACCTTGTCTAATTGTTTAATCCCCATCCACACTCTGCCTACATCAGCCCCTGGGGAGCCGAGATGTACCTCCTCCTATCGCTGCAGAAAGTCAGTTCAGACGCTCATTCTGCCTAGGGACACTTCTCTCTAAACCCGGGACAGCTGGGATTATGTCTGGCCCATAGTTCTTTATATGGAAGCCTTAGACAATGGGGGCCTGACTCCTCAGAAGCCAAGAAGCTTTGTTAAAAAGACAGCTAGTTAGAGAGTGGACAGTATTTTTAAACGCATGAGTGTGCTGAATAATTAAGCAAAAACTTTTGTTTTCAAGAAAAAAATTTCCTCCAAATGCTGTATCAAGCAGGATACAGAATTTGCCACAGGCAGTTGTTGGCAAGATAGTGAGTCTGTTTCTTCCAGTCCAGAGAAAGAGAATTCAGATCATCCCTCTAGGCTATGGCCCTCAGTTCACATAGACCATGCCTTCTGATGCAGAACAGTCACTCTGAGCCTATCAGACAAAGTCACCCCAAGGTCATCCACTTTTTCCCCTGCCTCCACACTGAATTTTCTGTCTGGATTTTCACTGAATGATAAAATTTAGGAGTAAGTAATTCCACTCCCACTTTACATAGGAAAACATAGAAGACCAGGGAGCTCATGAGATTTGCCAAAAGTCCAATACTAAGTAGATGGTTGATGTGATGGTTAATCTTAACTGTCAATTTGATTGGCTTGAGAATTGCATAGCAGATCAATAAAGCACCCTTTGGGGTGTGTCTGTGTGGATCATGGGGCCCTGACTTTGGGGGCTGTATCTGGTCCTTGGCCCCTTTCTCTCTGGAGCTGCTCCCTTGCTCTCTGTTTCCTGGGTGCTCTGAGTTGAGCAGCTTTCTTTGGCCATTCCCTTCCACCATGATGTTTCTGCCTTGGAGCCAGCCACCATGGTGGACAGAAACTTCTGAAACTATGTGCCAAAGTGAACCTCTCCTCCTTTAAGTTACAAGTGCTAGGTGTTTGTCACAGCAATTGAAAGCTGACCAATACAGCTGAGCTGATATCCTGTTGAAAATGACCAGTACTTATACATTACCATCCTCTTACAAACTCAAATGCAATCCATCTTTTAATACTCTACTGAAATCTCCTGCTCAGTTTTTCTTCACTTTGGTGCTGGAAGTTGAACCCAGAGACTTACACATGCTAAGCATGCCCTGTACCAAGGAGCTTTGCCCCTGGACCTTGATATTTTAACCGACCATTCTATATGGATATCTCTTCCCTCCTTTGAATTCTTAAAATGGTTATTTCTTAGAATGTTTCCCATCTGCATCATTCATGGTAGCATTAGCTTTGCTAATTGTATTATTATTATTTAAGTATGATATGATATGCTGTCAAAATATTTTTGATTTTAAAAAAAGATGAGTCTTAAAGGGAAGGAACAGGGCCGGGAATTTAGCTCAATGGTTCTGCTGCCTGCCTTGAAAGCACAAGGTCCCAAGTTCGATCCCCGGTACCAAAAATAAAAGGGCAGGAACATCTTCTTACACCTTTTTGCATCTTCTGAGTGGTACTTGATATATATTTTTTAACAACATGAATCAATGGCTAGATGGTCTGATGGATTGAATGACTGAATGAATTTAATAGGCATTTAGTAAATAAGAAAAGATAATAAATATTTAAAACAGTTTAGTATCAGTACTTGCCTAATAATGTAGCCATAGCTTACATATAGATATATTTGGATATGTACACACATATCTATACTCATATGTACACACACATACATTGCTCAAATATGACAGTTGCCAGGCTATTTCACTTCATATTCATTTTTCAGATGATGGAACTAAAGCACAGCCACAAGAGAAGAAACACACCATTCTTTCATGGCCAGGAAAAGAGGGAGAAGAAATTAGAAAGCCCAGCTGGAGAAACACAGTGCACCTTCCACCTTGGAGGATTTTGTACCCTAAGGGATGGATAGGGAGTGAGTCCTCTTCAAACAACTGAGGCTACTGTCAGTGGGTGTCCGCAGGCCCCAGGGGAACAAAGGAAAATAATTCTACCTTCAGATCAAGAAAGAAAGAGAACACATAGTTAATGTTGCTTCTTCTTCATACTTGAAATTACAGGTGTGACTAGGAGGTTATTAATTACAAAACTGCTTTATTAAGCTCTAATGGAGACATTGGCGTTTTCCTTAATTCTCTTAAGTACTTGTAGCAAATTTTAGCATTGAAAATTACTCAAGTCAAAATTATTTACCAGTATGGTAATTCCTTCCAAGACAACTCTAGAAAGTCATTTTCCTTACCAGTACCACCCAATAGAGTAATTGGCTGCAATTAGCAATGACTGTCATTCCTCTCTGAGTTTGGTTTCAGCATCTATGAAACATGCAGATCTTTTTTCTATTTTCCAGCAGGGGCTCAGAGCTTCCCCAAGTCTTATCCTCCATTAGAAAGGAAAAGGAAAAGGAAGGGAATCCCCCGTGTAATACAGCATAGCATCTGGGGTGGGGGTGGGGGTCTGCAATCAATTGGTCCAGAGCCCCTCAGAGGGCAATGTAAAAGGTAATTTGAGGTAGTACACAGAGGAGCTTATAGAAAATTAGTAGTTCAGTTGGTTTTAATATGCTTTACAGGAAGAATGACTTCCACTTTACACCCATGTTGTATGGATGGTAGAGAGAAGACATATTTTAAAAGGGAGCTGTTTGAAAGAAAAAGATTTAAACACCTAAAAAAACTCACGATAATAGTATGTGAAAAAATGGAAGACTGGAAAAATCCTGTACTCACACACTGTCATTTTGAGAGACCAGAAACAAAGCTCTGGGAAGCAGCGGTGGACCAGAATTTAGCTCTAGTAATTCCCAGGCTGGGTTTTCTGCCCTCTGCACCATGCATCAGCTCCTTTACCCTGGAGCAGCCATCAAAAACAATATGACACTGCAGATTTCGTCTGTGTCCAGGAAGATGCATTGTAGGTTCACCCGTCTCCTCCCTAAGCCTTCTTGCCTTCTTCCTCTCCTCCAAGGTCCTGATCCCCTACTAAAGTAACTTATGTTCAGATCACTTTAAAACCCACCATATCTGCCCCATCCCTAGCAACCCATAAGCGTGGCAAACCATTTTTGTCCCGGAACCCCATTCCTTCAAGGCTCCATATGAAACCAATTATACGGATTTTTAGAAGCTTAGCGCACTTCTCTTTGCTAATTACATACATGTAATTATTTAGAGGCACTTCCTAGAGGATCAGGAGATAGTTCTTATAATAGCATCTCAGAACAAAGAGACAGGAAGGCTCCTTATTGCCTTTCAAACAGTAACTGGAAGATGTTGTCTCAGCTGGCTAGGCTTTGGGTTCCGGTGCCCCACACTCTGAAACAGTGGTTCAGTTAACATTGTTTTGCAGATAGTCTTCAGCTATGAGACATTTTTTGTTGACATCATCCTTCCTGCCCTCTGGCCTGAACTACACAAAGATTACATTATGATATTTTTAAGGGCCCTGTGCCTGTCATTGAGCCCCAGTAATATGAGCAATCAAGATCACACTGGCCCCCTATGACAGAACCCTCCAGAAAGCCCCAAGAAAGACAATACTGGTTGGCCAGCCCTGTCCATAGTCCAAAATGGATGCCTCTCTTAGGCACTGAAGCCTCAGGGACAATTACCCCTTTCAGAGTTTGCAGGTCCAGAAATGTTAGTTTCATGGCTGCTCATGTATGGCAAAGCCTTTGGCCATTTCCAACCTTCCTTTCTTTACCTGTAGTCTTGTTTTACCTGGGGAGGTAACAGTATCCGCTGATCCTCAGGTATTTCCAAATCTTCTCCAGAGGATGAAGTAGAGCTCTCTGAGCCCTGTAGCTTGATCTTTGAGGCTTAGCTGTGGAGCTAAGTAAGGGCAAAAGTCCTGCCTCCTTCCTAGGCCTCAGTTTCCTTGATTATGAAATGAAGGGATTTGATACAGAGATATTCCAAGTTCCCCATCCATCAGTCTCACTTGAGCACCCCATTTTCAAACATTTTTCTGTTTCCCTCCATTTATTTCCCGCCATTCCTCATAACCTATGTTCTTTTTTTCCCCTCCATTCTTCATACCTGCTTTCTCTACCAGTGATGAAAGAACACAGGTTCATCCATTGGATATCTTCACAAAGGAGCTCTTCAGAGTTCCTTCTTGGCCTTGACAAAGACTTTAAAGCTGGAAGAGTGACACAGGTGCTTCCTCCTGAAGTCCTGGTTGTGGGACAATGAGAGATAGGCAGGAAGACCTGGTTCAAGGCCCAGCTGCACCGCTCTTGGTTAAGTCTGTAGATTACTCAGTCTCTCTGAGCCTCAGTTTCCTCATTGGTACAACAGTAAAGTAATGGCACCTGGATCGTGGGATTCTCATGAGAAGGAAATGGGACATTGATATGGCTAGTATGTAGAAGTATGCAGCCTGCAGTGATCATTGGATTTGAACATATCTTGGCTGAGAACAGAACTGGTCCCCTTAAAATCGGCCTCCTCCCATGAATGACTTTCTCCCAAACCCTAGATTCAAATTGTGTGTCCAGTTTTATCCCAAAATAAAAGAAAGGAGGATGGTAAAGACCTGAATTTGTATAAAAGAGCAAAAAATAAAATAAAAATAAAACAAAACAACAGTCAGTTTTGCATCAACCCAGACGGCAAGGACAGACAGGATCCCAGGAAGCCTGGGTTCCTGTTTTCAGATTTGCTGGTTAAACCTGGAATCCTAATTCCCACCGCTCCTCCCTCAGTCCTCTACGCCCCCTCTCCTTTCAATCAAATACTTCAAAGAGATGCCTGGAGAAGGGAACTGTGAATTCCCTGCTCACTGGTTTTCATGAGAGGAAACCAAAGAATGTTTCTTTTTGAGACTGCATCTGCTCATCCAAACCAATTTTACTAGCTGGGGGGACTTGAGCTCAAAGGCAGACTCAGGGGCTGATGAAATTCAGATGTGAGGCTGCAGAGAGACTGCAGGCCAACAGGAAAATGAGAGGCACTGGCGTGGTAGGTGAGGCCTGGGCAGAGGGATAGGGGCCAAGTAGAGGAGGCAAGAGGAGGAAGGAGAGGACACCAGCCAGGGAGAAAGGTAGACAGGGAGGATGAGAGCCAAGAAGGGCTGAAGGAGAAGAGAGGGTAGAGGAAAGGAGGCAAAGCCCAAGAAAGCATTTTATTTTTCTTCTTTAAAGAATGAAAAAACAAACACTCAAACTGTTTCAACTTATGGGAAATGTTCATCTGCCAAAGGCATTATTAGGACAAGAGATAAGGAAACCACGGAGATAGGAAATAATTATTTTGTATCTGTCTTTATAAATGAAAATGAAGGGCATTAACTCAAATAGGATTTAGATATTCAGAGACAGAAGGGAATGAATTAGGAAATAATTCTGATAACATAGGAAATGTTTATTAAAAGGTCAGGGGGGCTCTTGAAACTGACAAGGCCTGGTGGGCAGATTAAAACCCGCTCGGCTGTGAAGAAGACCCAGGAGGGCCACAGCTGCTGGCTTTGGTGGGTACCACTTGTGCAAGATAACTCAGCTCCGGACAGAGGATCTATTGAAAAGGTGATGACCCTGGCTGGACTTAGGAGTCAGATTCTGTGCTGAGGGCAAAACAGATGGGACAGAGCACCTGGGCCAGCCTGTGTCCCACAGTAAGCCCCATCCCCAGTGCCTTACCCCAGCATTCGAGAGGGGTGGAACGTAGAGAATCTGGCTAGGAGGGAAAAGCACAGAGTGTCTCCAGCATTCCTTAATGCTTCCCGGGGAGATGGCTGGAAAGCAGCAGTTCTGAGCCCCAGCCCTGGCATCAGATCTAAATGCTGCTTCGGTTATGTCAATTATTTGCACCTTGGCTTTCTCAGCTAAAAAATGAAAATCTAATAATCACACCTCTCTCAGGATGGTTGGAGGGATTAAGTGAGAAAATATTAAAAAATTTTTAGAACAGTAAATATAGTAAATAATAAAATAATATACACAGTAAGTTCTTCTTTATGGCTAAGCTTAGTCTTTCTTGCTGTTGCTTGAGCCTGTTTTGATTAGAAAGAATGGCCACTCCTGACACCTACACAACTTTCTGCCTTGGACCTTGAGCTCTGTCATAGAAATGGCTCTTTCCTGTGTCCCTCCTGTCTTATCCTTCTTCCTTTCACCCTCAACACCCCCAGAAAGGCTGAAGTGGAAAAGCTTTTCCACAGTTTAAATCGGTATCTGAGAACTGACCGTGTTAATGGTCTTCCCAGGACAGAGAACTGTGTCTCTGGGGGAATGGGGAGGAAGGTCACAGACTCCTGTCACCTCATCTCCCATCACTTCATGGTGTCAGAGGTGTGCTGTCACTGCCTGCATGATGCAGAAAGCACCCAGGACACGGTCCCAGGCAGTACTCCAGAGGACCCTCTGTAGGTAACTGAGCTTAGCTTTCCCCCAGGCAATCTGGGGGCTGGCTCTTTGGACTTTCTGAAAGCTCTCTGCTGACAGGATCAGATAATCAGCTAATACCCGACCCTGCGTGTCTTGAGCCCTGGGACAGATACATAACAATGTCATCAGACTGCCTTGTAAGAGCCTTAGCCAGCTTACTGCCTCTTTGAGTCAGCCTGCCCTGCGTAATTATTCCCAACTCATGCTTGTGAGGAGGGCCGAGAGTTTAAGTGTTGTGTCACCATAATCCTCTGGAAAGATCTCTCACTGGATCCATCAAAGGGGTTGTACTTATGACTTCTTCCCTCTACATTTAGCTCTCCTGAAGTTTTGTGCTGGCTCTTGGAGACAGCTTACTCCTGCCAAGTGGATGGACCCTTAGATAATCTCTAAAGAAGATGGATCAGGATGAAAACTTGGTCCAGGAATCCACAGAGGTAGGGACCAGGGGAGGCTCCCAAATGCCTGTGTTTTGGGAATCTACACTGAGTGCCAACCTGTCCCAGTGAGCTTTGCAAAATAGTCACTGGCCTGCTCACTCAGGTCAACAGAAAACTAATTAAAAATAGAGTAGCAGAGGCTGGGACACTCAACCGCCTCTAGTCCAGGTGTTCCAGGGATGGACAGTGTTTGTTGAGTTGGCAGATCAACACTTGGGTTTGTGTGTGAAGCTAAAGGGCTAACTGGTTCTAGGTCTGGAATGGATATCTGCAGAATGGAAGGAAAAGACAGACCTGGATTGCAATTCCACCTCGACATAGCCCTTACTCACCCTGAGCCTCCTGAATTTTCTGTTAAGAAAAGGACTTTCTTAAAATACTAGTATTGACCTCACAGGGATTTTGTGAGGATTAAATGAGCAAGTTCCAAGAGTACAATGGCCAGCACATTGTGAATACCTAACACATTTCAGCCTTTCTTAATTGCTTTTATATTAGTGTAGCATTTTACACTTATAAAGTGTTTTCACATATATTAACTAATTCAGTCCTAACAGCATTCCTGTAAGAAAGTCATCATGAATGTTGAATTTTAGGGATACAACAATCAAGGCTCAGTCAAATCCAATGACTTGCCCAAGGTCAATAATTTATAATGTAAAACAGTCAAATAGAGTCCAGATGCCTGTTTAAGATTTTGCACATTTGGTTCAGGAATCAAGAGCTACAGAGAATTGTTCCTCATGGTCTGAAATGTTTCGCAAAGGAGTGTGGTCCAAGGTTCATGCTCACCTGGCCTGAAGCTGTCACTAAGCCAGGCCAGAACATGGCCCTCTCTGGGCCATTTGCAGAGCAGAGGATCGATCAGTGTCATAGTTCAAAGCCACTCCGATCCAGGGCTCTGCTGTAGCTCAGTGGAGAATGTAGAGAAGAGGGTGACAATGTCAAACATGAATAATGTAAAGAGGGTGCTAAGCTTTAGTTTCAGTGAGATCCAAATGCTTGTTTCATCTTTGATTTCTCCTTCTGGCTATGCCATTCCCTGTAGCCACTGATCCCAGGGACTTCTGTGGGAGCCAGCTGTATGGCCGCCTGCTAAATTGGCTGTTCTTGATAGTGAATAGAAAGAGGGGGTTGGGGGCAGAGAGGAAAGAAAGATAAGTCAAGGGGAGGGGATTAGGGAAGATGAAAGAGGAAGATGAGAGAAGGAAGCTCTTTCACCGTTCTACTCTTACACAGACTGCTACGGACCCCGAGAACTTGGGGAGGTTTTGTTCCAGGGGAACTTTCCTGGTCTTCTCACTGTGTGGCTGTCACAGACTGAACTCTTCTCCCCAAGTGGGAGTAGTGCAGGGCTGTGCCCCTGCCAGAGAGGGAGACCAACAGAAGAGCCCCAATGGTTTGCAGGGGAGAAACTCAGGCCTCTCCAGAAAGGCAAAAGGCAGAATGAAGCCCTTGTGCTTAGCAAGGCCCAGAGCCCAGCTCAGAAGCTCAGCACAAGCAAACTCGGCTGTGCAGTCTGGGGAGGTCATGGGGCAGATTCAGCCCCGCTGCAAATCTGGGACCCAGTGAGAGCTACAGAACAAACTTGTTTGATTTAGCCAGAGGGCAGGTGGTGCCAAAACCGCAAACGTTGCCCTCTCCTCTAAGCCTAAATCAGGAAGATTCCCATTAGGCCTGGGAATGTGATGAGGCCTTAGTGGGGTCGAAAGGTCAGAGGCTGCAGCAGCACCAATGATGAAGGAACAATACAGAAAGGTTTGTGAGTGTCACACCGTCGGGGGGTGGGGGACGGTATACAAGTTCAAACCCAAGGAAGACAGGCTTTGGCAATCACAGTTAAAGGTATTTCCAGTTGTGCCCTTCTTTAAAATCGGTAGGAATTTTGACAACTTCAGGAGAAATCTCCAATAGCTTTGTTTTCTTTGGGGCAGCCAGCCGAAGCAGCTGCTGCTGATTTTAATGAGACGTAATAATATTCCATCAGTTCTGTGAGCTATAGACTGAGCCCACCGAGGGAACCTGCTCAACCCCCAAAATGATCAGACTTGTCAAAATATGATCATTTTGTTCCTTATTATAAATGAAGAGAAGATATGATTTAAGTGTCATCCTCTGGGTATATGAGCTGGATTCCTATAAATCAATCATCCAAAATAAACTCTTTGGAGTGATTTCACTACAAATATGCTGCAAACAATTTCTTTAAACAAAGCATAAAAGTATTACTGTATCTTTCCAACATCCAAATGGCTTTAGACATGCATTATTGGGCTGCTGGGGCGTTCTTTGCTTAAAATATGTTATTTATGGTTTTGTGCCTGACAGGGGAAGTCAGTGCTGACTACCAGTTGGAATGCTCCTGTTTGCTTGCCTGTCAGACCCCCACTGCAAAAAGGGTTGAACAGGAGGGCAGGGAGAGCTCTGCAGGCCAGGCTGGGGCCCCTAGCCTTTGCAGAAGTGACATTCTGCATTTCCATAGTGGCTTCCACTGTCTTGAAGGGTAGTAAGCACATACTCTCATTCCATAGTCCCTATTTGAATAGGATTCCTAGGTCTGTAACCTACTGGCCATCAGACTTGGATGAATCACATAACCCCTCACTCTCAGTTTTCTATCTTAAAATGGAGACAATGACAATCACAATAGCATCTAATTCCCTGGGTTGCTGTGGGTAACCAATAGTGAATACGGGAAAGCACTTAGAATGGCATCAGCAAAATGGTAACACCAGGTGAGTTTCAGCTGTTATTCAGTGTCATTATTAGGAGCCTAAGGAACTTTCTACTCCCAACGAAGTGTGCAGAGCAAAGCTGTGCTTAGGTTTAGCTGTGATCTGTCTCAACAATGATGTTTTTACTTGATTCCATCTAGCGAACTAGATTCATTGCAGAGGACAATGAGCACCCCTACACCACATAGCTTTCAACCCCATCTGCCCTGAGTGCACCAGCATCTCAGAAAGAAGTCAGTCCCAAGACAAAGCTGACACCCTCAGTGTTGGTCCACAAGGTAAGATCGCTCTATTAAGCTCTATGCGACAGTGCTTCCCATCTCTCCCCACTCACCTGGACAGACACTTCTTCCACGCCACATTTTTGTAATGCTCCTATCTGTTCAAATTTTAACAACCTTGTACGTCAGTCGAGATGGAGTCTGAAAAGTTTAATATTGTGTCAAATGAGAGACCCAATAAAACTTGACATTATTAATACGCTGTCAAAGGGGGTTTTTTTCCCAACTGCTTAGGGAAAAAACACTGTGTCCTATTAAGTATAGCTCCTTGCACTGAGAAATATTAAGTGACTTTTCAATGACTACCAGCTGGAACTATTAGTTTTTCTTCATAAGTGTTGAAGCTGTCGATTCTGAGAGGCCAGTTGAGAAAGAACATTTTATGAAGATGCTTGATGTGCCTGAGCAATCAGAAAAGCTTTTAGGTTTCCCTGGTATCCTTTTGAGGTGGGGCTGGGTATGGAAATGGGGATATGAATTATTTAAAAACTTAAATACATTTGGCCAAGTGAGCATGAGCTCTCGTATACCCTCTATCCGTTTGCCCCAAAGGATTGCATAGCCTCTCAGGAGGATTTAGTGTGAACTGTGTAAACAAGGTCAGAGCCCCAGGAAGAGAAAATAACAGGGCTTCCTCTCCCTGCCAACTGCCCCTTCTCCAGGCCTTAGTAGCATCATGATGGGCCCATGAGCTGCCCGCACTGCATGCTGCCCTGTCCTGCCGCATCAGGGATAGGGTGTGAAGCCCACAGCTGTTCTGGCCTCTGCTCATACTGGACTTCAATGAAGGTGGTTGTCAGCAAGCCACAGGGGCCTCTGTTTCCCTTGGCCCAGGACCTCGGTTGCTTCACAGCACGTGGCTTTCCATGTTGGATTCCCTTCCTGAGAAGAGGTCAGGACTTAAAATAAGCCTGCATGACTCATGTCTGAGTTGAGAGATGCCTCGCACAACTGCCAGCTTTCCAGGAACATGCAGCTGGGGCAGCTGAAAGAAAGCTTCAGAGCTCAGACCTGGGTTTCCAGAGTCATGTGGCTATTTGGACCCAGGTGAGGTTGTTTTTATCCACTCCTGACTCTACACCTCTGCACTGATTGGAAACTTATGTCTCTTCTATGCCCTCTCTCCCCAAGGAAGCCAATTCTGGGACACTTACCCCCATTCCCCACCCCAGCACCATTTGGCTTCTCACCCAGCATCTCATCATCTTCCTTGTGGGTGTCCTTTACAGCTCCTAGCCATGACACCTCTTAGAGGAATATACCTGCATTTTTCATCTCAGGAATCAGGGCACAGGCCAAAGAGGCAGCTGAAGTCTGGCGATTATTTACATATGGCTGGAGAGTTTATTGTAGGGTTGTGTTCCTTTTGGGAGATCAAAAAGAAGACATGGACAGCAAACAGATCATGCCTTATTTAGACTCTTCTGATGTTCCAGTTGACATACTTCCCTTTGCCCTTTTCCCTCACCCATCCTGCACCATCTGCCAGCATCTGACCCCTGGGGCTGGCAGATGGATGGCAGGCATCTTCTTAAATTGCACCCAACACTTAGCCCTGGGGAAATGCCCTTGGGATGGCCACTGAGGCACCTCAAACACACAGGCCCCATCTCTGCTGCCAGCAGATATGAATGAGGAAAACCTCATTTCAAACATCCCTCTCTCTTCACGGAAGCTCAAAATTGAGAGATTTGGTGAAGGGCAAAGGAAGTTGAAGGAGAAATTTGTCTCTGTTCCTACTGATCTCATAACAAGAGGGAGAACAATACAAAGAATGTTATTATTATTACCATTATTATTGTTATTACTATTATTATTGGCAGAACTTAGTTCAGATACCACAAAGAATCTCCTGACTCCCATGATAAAGCTGTGATATCATCTCTAGTGTGGTTTTTCACTTTGTTGGGAGCTCTGACCTCCATCCTAGCTCATATCTAACAATGCCTACTAACACCTTTGTTTTCTGGAGCATGACCTGGAAGTTTCAAATAGATGAATTTGGAATCCTGAGGTGATAACTCCAAGAAAATAGGAAAGTGTTAGGTAACCCTTATCTAGGGAATGGAATAGACAGGTCTGCAAACCTGGGCTAGTGTGGGTAGTGTGGTTCTGCAGAAAGGATGGGAAAATGAAAAAAAAAGAAACTCTGTCACAACTGTTCATGGAAAACTTCATTTCATCCCGATGGTTGTACAATCAGTAAAGTATAAAACAAGACCTACTTGTACCCACGTTAGAATTATTGCTAGAATCAAGTGAAATTATTGATACAAACATCTTAGGAATAAGTGCAAATCTCTTTTAAATCTGGATGGCTGCTGCTCTTATCAGCTCACTTTCCCACTCAGAGGTGGTAGTGAGGGCATCCTCTAATGCTGGGAGGTAGAATCAGATATTTAAGATTCTTTCCAGCTCTAAGAGCCTATGGATATAGTCTCATCTTTCCTCCTATAGGTTTCACTTAACCCATTCTTTGTTTGAGGCAGGGCAAGGAAGTAGAGTGTATGAGCTTGCAAGTCTCAGTATACTCAGGGTAAAAACTGCCATCAAAGTCACATTCTACAATGTGGAAGGAGCTTGAAGACGTTAAGTGAAATAAGCCAGTCACAAAAAAGATGAATACTATATGACTCCCCACACATGAGGAACCTAGAGTAGTCAGTCACAGAGACAGAAACCAGAATGGTGGTTTCCAGAGGCTGGGGGCACTGGGGATGGGCAGTTGGGTTCCATGGGTACAGAGTTTCAGCTGAGGAAGATGAGAAAGTTCTGGAGATGAATGGTGGCAATGGTTGCACAACAATATGGATTTACCAAATGTCAATGAACTATATTCTTAAGAATGATTAAAGTGGTAAATTTTACATTATGCATATTTCACCACAGTGAAAAGAACTATCGGGTCATATAGCTATTGAGTAATAAATTTCAGTTCAAAGCTAGGACTAAAATTTAGTTACCAAAATGTACCATCCTGCATAGTAAACTGACCTGTCACAGTCCCCCTGTGAGTCAGCCAGGCTATGCTCTTTAGGTGAGGGCAGCCAAAAAGGGTTCTAGTTGGTGTGGGCTTGTCATCAGTAACCTTAGGTACTCAGTGTTGTACATTGCATGAAATCTAGGATTCTAAGAATGCTGTAAGTTTATACCATCCCAGCTGGGATGGCCCCCAACCATCCTTGGACTCAGCAAGCAAAGCCTTTCTCTAAAGTGAATGGAAAGGAATTGTTTCTCACTCCCTCTTGCTGCAGCTCAACCTTCCTTCACCTTCCTGCTTTAATATCTTAATCAAGTGGCAGATGAGAGGAACTGATCCATGCAAAGGACAGAAGGTTTGATGAGATGAGTGGAACCCACTGCTGCTCTCATCCCCCGCCCCAGAGTCACCGCCCCACCAAAGAGAAAGATGAGGGAGACGGAAAAAGAAAGTGAAAAAGGCAAGAGAGATTTTGTACCCTTAAGCCTCCACTGCCGCAGTTCAAAAGACCAATCTTTACTGAAAATAAATTTAAAGGAGAATTTTTGATGTATATTATGGTCTCTGGTGGTAGACAAGAGCACTGCCGGCAGTATATGGAGTTATGCAAAGCCAAAGTGGGATTACTTAAAAGTGTCTGTAGTGCTTTGATTAACTGGTGTGTATTTTATTTTTTATATGACACAATCACAGGCCTACATTGATAATATCTTGCTATTATTGTTTGACACTTGAATCTCCCCTTTTCCTATTGCTTGGAAGTAGGCTTTGTTCAGTCTGGGGCAAAGGGCAAAGAATCAAGATGATCCCAGAAGGGATAAAGATGAAGATGTGCACCCTCCTGGATTTAAAAAAAAATGCAATATATATAAAAGCCCTAGAAAGCCATAGAAAGCTAGGAAATGGCAGATCAGACAGGGTGACTCAAGGAACTGGCCAAGTGCATGGACCGTGAGGCTAAACTACCTTCTGAGGCTCCTTATTTCTATCTGCAAAATCTTCCTCCATTAATACAGTCTCTGACCTTGAGGCTCAGTGGTGGTTACTGAAGTCCCAACCCACCTTTATGTGATGCTTTGTGATGCTGATGCTGGGGTATTGTGAGCTCCTTTTCTCCTTTGCCACCAGGCACTGTCTGGTTCTTTAAGCAGGGGGAGCTACAGGGAGACTAGAAGGCTAGATAGAAGGGGAAAAAAATGTGCTCTTTCTCATTCACTTGCTGTTTCTGCCAGAGTTGTGCCAAAACAGGACCTCTGTGCCCCAGCTGATGCAGTCATTTTCAATCTGCAGCTCCAATGGCTTCTGCAGTATCAGCCTCACTGCACCTGCTCAGAGGCCTCAGCAGCAGCCAAGCACACCTCCTCCTTCAAGATCTAGGTTCCAGCCCTGCAAGGTCACTCCTTAGAGCTTCTAGTTTCCAACAATCACAAGATCTCCTCTTTGTTTACCCAAAGAAATAGTGGCAGAATTCAATTTAACCAATCCCCTGTATAAAATCATTTCTGTTGAAATCCCTAAAGTGGTTTTTGTTTTCCTGACTACTGTGAACAATATAAGCTCCTTGAAACACAGTTGCCTGAGCACGTAGGCACAATGGCAGTGATGATGCAGGTCAGAACTTGGACTTGGCTGGGCTGCATTGCTGAGACAAAGACTAGCAGAAGAGCCCAAGCAGTGTCAGCACCTCATTGGATAGGAAGAATTCCACTTGCGGGAAGGGCAACAGCCCTAATGGCTGAGCATTCTGCAGATCCCTCTCCACCACACTGGAAAATGAATACAAGTTGGAGCAAGGAGAAAACCTACTCAGCCCTTTGCTTTTGAAGCTCAGTCTTACAAAGAGATGGGCCACTGGGATACATCCTCTTTGTTCATAGAATGGGTAGAGCCACTGTTTTCTGGCTGGCTTTACCCAGCTGAGACTTCTGCCACTCCATCTTGGAGCTCACAAGGACACACTTGGAGATTACTTTTTCCTTCTAAGTTCAAGCACCAATCTGACTCTCTCCACCCGCTACTCCTTATGTCCCCTGTCCATGATCTCACCCCTGCACCACCATGGGGTCTGAGCCTGACCAGAGAATTCTGTTATTGACTCCATCATCACATCCACTGGCATCTGAAGATAGGAGCAAAGTCTCCCTTGCCTCCTTGTTCTACAACGAACATACACTCTGTGGTTCATGGTCATGGCCTTGCCTTCCTGGCTATGCTGGCATTACGTTGGAGCTTTGCAGAGCCAATTCATTTCTCCCCCAGACAGATTCTCTGCCTGAACTTCCTCTGAACATAGTGAAGAGTCCTCTGTTATTAAACCATAACTATGAAATTCCTTTATTCTTCCCATATGTGTCTTTTCAATTATGTAGGTAGATTTCCTTTTCACACAGTCAAGTCAGAAGACTTGATCTCTTACTAGCTGTGTGACTTTTGGCAAATTGATTACTCTTTCTGAGTTGCAACTCTCCTGCTTGCAAATCTGGGCAAAGTCTTGTCTATTTCACAGGGTTGTTGTGAAGGTGAAATATGATAATATATGTGAGAGCATTTTGTGCACAGTAAAGTCCTGAACAAATGGGAGGTAATATTATTGCAACAGTTGCTGCCCAAACCACTCACTACATTATTATTATCTAAGTCTTCCTTCCAGTGCTTTAAATTCATTTCTTTTTGCTCTGTCTGGTTGGTAATGGCTATAGATTTCTCCCTAGAGCTCCAGCTGCACAGACAGAAGACCAAGGCACCCATGTGTCTCCAGTTTTGATTCTAAGAAGCCCCTCCACACCTCTGGTCCACTAGGCTCCCCAGAGCATGGCCCAACTTGTCCCTGGGGGGTCGCATATTTTTAGGCCTATCCTGTTCCAACTGTGGAGCCTAATCAGATCAGGTTGGCAGGAGCCCAGCCAGCATCTGCATGAATCATAACTGCCCATGGCCCATTATGCAGGTCAGAGTGACTGCCGGAGGAGGCCAGGGCCTGACCTCAGAGGTCCCCAGATAATTTATTGCCTTTGGCTTCATGAGCTAATTTGGGCCTTTGCCCAGCCCTGGGGAAATGGCTTCATCCTCTTTCTTCCCCAAGGGCTAGGTGAATTCAACACCCTTCATCTTCTACCTCATAGGAACAAATAGTGGGGGCCAGGAAGGGGCAGAGAACAAATTAAGCACACCCATGTACAATAGCTTATATATACATTGTATATACATTGAAGAGAGGACCAGCCTTCAAGGAACACATAAGGGGAATGAAAATCATCATTTATGGAAATAATGCTAGACCCTTATAATCAATCCACTAGCACATAGGCTAAACCAGTACCAGGCAGTGATCAGATTCAGGAAGGATTAAGGAAAGCAAGAGGCAATCAGGGGATGATTCATTTTTCTTTCTTTTTAGGTAGATGTTTGGCAGAAAATTAGAAAATGAATAAAGAAAAAAAGAAAAAAATCATCCACAATCCCTACTGAAAATAACCACTATCTACAGGTTGATAGATGTCTTCCTAGATATTGTTCGATACATATATTTATATTCATACAACTTTAATAAAAATCAAATTATCCTGGGTGTACTATTTTATAACCTACTTATTTCACTTAATTTCTTGTGTCAATAGATATATATCTTCATTATTTTAATGACTACTAAGTATTCTACTGTATGACTAGGAAAGGGAATGTATACTTTTTTCTTATGATTACCTGCTTTTTATTCTTTTATTAGTTCATGTTTGTAGTACATAATGTTTGCATTCCTTGTAAGGGATTGCCATATGTACATAAAACATCTTAATTTCTTTTTTCATCCACTTTCTCTTCCCTCCCTCCCCACTCCATCCATCTTTTGATCCCTTTCTTTTTTTTTTTTGGACCTGTGTGTAGTACACAATGTGCACATTCCTTGGGTGGAGTTGGAACATGTACATAACACATCTTCATTCCTTTTTCATCCCCTTTTTCTCCCTCTCTCCCTACTCCCTCCATGTCTTGATCCCCTTCCCCTTTGGGAAAGCTTTATCTCCCTACCTCTAATTATTTATCTTTTATTTTGCTGTTTATTTATACTTTGGGTTTCTCATATAAGAGAAACCATGCCATATTTAATCCTCTGTGTCTGATTTATTTCACTTAACATTATGGCTTCAGGGTGTATCCATTTTCCTAAAAATGACTCGTATATTTTTATTTATAGCAAAATAGTTCTCCATTGTATATAAATACTGTATTTTCTTTATCGAGGAATATTATTACTGGACATTTTAAAGATTACTATTTTGTGTCATTTTAAACAATGCGGCAGAGAACATCCTGCCACTCACCTCCTTGTGCATATGTACAACTATTTTCTAGGATAAATTCCTAGAAATAAAAGTACAGAATCAGTCAAGTCCTCCCTTAAATTTTGCACCCACATAATACTCAGAATCAACAGATTACGAATATTTAAATTGGGCATTGAAAGTAGGGAAAGATGATAATTGGAAAACAGGCTTGGAGACAAATTTGTAACAGGGAAAGCGAGTATCAGGCATTAAGATGGTATCTAAATCAGTCTTCTTTAGTCAACAAGCATTTATTTAACCTTACTATGCATCAGGCACTATGCCCAGCTGTGAGGTGTGACCCAGGGAAGTAACTTACCACTTCTCTGTGCTCTTCCTTTCTTATCTGTAAAGTGGGCTCAATGAGAGACATTACCTATGAGGGTTGTTGTGAGATCGAATGAATAGATATGCACAGAGAACTTAAAAGAGTACCTGAAAAATAGTCATTGCTGTGGAAGCCTTTGCTCTTGCCAATGAAGACAAAAAGATCTTTGAGCAACTGACAAGAATGGGAATCAGAAAGAACATGGGTTGGGGTTAAACAGCATCAGTATTGCCAGAGATAGAAAGTAATGGAGAAGTCCTGAGGGGGTGGGCTTTGATGAGATGGCTTAGCAGTGAGATGCAACCTGTCCTTGCCTCCCATGGAGTGAAGCTCAGGGGTTAAGATGAAGCCTTCAGTCCTAGTCACCTGCATTGCAGTCCTAGCTTAGCTATTGACCTGAACAAGTATTTAACCTTTAGAGGCTCATTTCTTCAACTTCACCTGGTTATTAAGAGGATAAAATAAGCTACCGGCCCAACAACCATTAACAATCACTATTGTGCTGACGGGAGGCAGAGGCTGGTACAAGCCTTCGGAGATGTTGTGGCCCCACATCCTTGGCCCAATGGCAGGTTGGGCCCTTTGGGATCTTTTCATGAAGACCCCAAGAGTTGGCATGGAGTGGTCCAGCAAAAGAGCAAAATAAAATAATCTAAAGAAAACACAGATGAGAACAGCCCCTATTCCTGTGGCCATGAGGTCAAAAGAGGGGGCAGTCACTGCTTCACCCCAGCTCCCCATGCCTGCCTGTTGCAATGTGCTTGTGGGCCATGTGCACAGAGGCCTCCCCAGTGGCTCCTGTGGAGTCTTTCTCATGTAGGTGCCACCGGGCGTCTCTGTGAGCCTGTGATCTGCCTATTCGTCCGGTGACTGCCTGTCAGTCTCCCTTGGTGTCATTCTGATAAACAACTCAGAGAGAGTGACACCTTGGTCCATCAATTCCATCAGAGATTTCCCTGACAGGCCTCCCAGCTCCTGAATCATTGGGGCTGATTCACAGCCCAGCATCAGCACTGATGGACCCTTCCTACCACGTGAGGCTTTGTGTCAGCTCATGTCTGTCAGAGCAGACTCCAAGTTTCTCCTCAGAGTAGCCTAGTTTTACCAGCTCCCGTCTACTTTCTAAGGAGGAGGGGAATGCTTTTCCTCATCTATCCATCCATCCAACACAAAGGGTCAAATCCAGGGCTAACAGAGGCCCAACACAGAAGGAAAAGAACTGAAGTCATTGTCACAAGGTCTCATTCTAAAATAGGCTTTACTACCAGTGTTCCCGCAACTCTGAAACAGTCATTTAACTTCTGTTAGACAGGAGAACTGCACACATCTCTACATTACACAGTCAGAGGATATGAACCTCAGAGGAGAGATCTTCAAGGTCATCAGGTTTCACTATCACTATATTCATCCATTGAACAAACACTTATTGAGTGTCTCTTATGTGCCAAGAACTATTCTTGGGTTGGGAACATTTCAGTGAACAAACATACAAAAAATTCTTCACCCATGGGGCTTACAATCTAATGCAAAGAGACAGAAAGCAAACTCAATGAATAGGTAGAGTATACAGGATATGAAATGGTGATAAGTGCTAGGTTGAAAAATATACCAGAATAAAAGGAATGGAGATTATTCAGGTTTAATTTTAAATAGAGCAGTCAGAAATGGCCTTGCTGAGAAGGTAGTATTTGACTAGCAACCTGGAGGAGGTAAGCAAGCAAGTCATGTGGCTATCTGGGCAAGCATGGTCCAGGCAGAGGAAATGACAAATAAAAAGGCCCTGAGGAATGGCCTGGTGTGTGCCAGGAAAAGCAAAGAGGTCAAAGGCTGAAAGTGAGTGAACAAAGGGGGAGGTACCAAAGTGAGCTCCTGTCGAGTCCCATTGTAAATGACTTTAAAATTCATCCTGAGGTACATGCCATAGTCATGTGGTCTGATTTAGACTTTACCACTATCACTCTGTTGCTATCTTGGGAAAAATAACATCAATAATAATCATAGCTAATGCTTTCATAGCACTTAGTGTGTACCAGGTACCACTTAAAATTCTTTGCGCATAGCAACTCATTTAATCTTCACAACAACTCACGGAGGTAGAATCTATTCTTGTCCCCATTTTACAGATGATGGAAAGAATGCACAGAGAAGTTATGAATATCTTGCCAAGGTCACACAGCTAGTAAGCAAGAGAGCCAGGTTTGATGAGGCAGTTTGGCTCTAGGTTTTGGTGTTTTTCCTCACCCTACTCTGCTGCTATATCAGAGCAAGGGTGGAAGCATTTGGGAACAAAGACTGCTCAAGGGTAGGTGCATATGTGGTGGTGGCCATGGAGAGGATCAGTCAGGTTCTGGTCATATTTTCAGGTAGAACCAACAGGGTTTGCCGTCAGACCAGATGTGGGTGAAAAAGAAAAAAGAGTCAAGTTGTGTCTTTAACCTAAGCAAATGGACAGATGGAGTTGCTTTTAACTGAAGTGGAAAAGACCAGAGGAAGGGGAGAGCAAGCATTGGTTTGAAATATGCTGTTTGAAATTCCCATGGGACACTTAGGTTGTAGGTGTGGTGAGTTTGGGAGAAAGTGCGGCACTAAGAGTCTCTACTCAGTGTCATAGCTGGAGCTGTTTCTAGTCTTTGCGTATCTAAGCACCTGTCCATTCTCCAAAGGGAATAAAGTCTACTGTTCCACATCATTGGTCATCAAAGCAGAAATCAGGTGCTGGCTCTCCTCTGCCTCCCATGCTGGGTGGTGTTATTTGCATGTGGGGTCTGCAGGGGGAGGGGTGTTGAGGGGCTGGTAACCTAGGCAACTGTCTCCCCAAGTGGTGAGGGAGAGGCAGGTTTAAACATTTACCTAATTCTGTCTTTTCTCTCACCTCAAAGGACAGACCCCCAGGACCAGCTGGAGCCGGGGCCAATGAAAACCACAGAGGCTACATCCCTGTTGACTAGAAGACGGGCAGTGACATGGGGTCCTGAGGCAGCTTCTCCTGGCAAAGCTGGATGGATGCGGTGTTTATTTGGGTGGTAAGCTTCTATTTAAAATCAGTCTTTGTTTCTGGAAATGAGACAGCTGGGGCTACATTTGGTGGATAAAGACATTTAGTTGAACTTTCAAAATGGGGTATTATTTTCCATTTACACTTATTTCATGGAGAATTGTAAGAAGATGAGATTGTAGATGTGTCTGTGATATGCAGTAATGAGTGATGGATCTTTGAAGGTAAAAATATCTCTAGGATATTTCTTTTTCTTTCTTTTTTTCCCCCCTCTCCTCTCTCCCTCCTCCAGGCCTCAGGTTGGGTAGGTTTAGGTTTTGTTTTGTTTTGTTTTTTAATATCGAAATGGAGAGTGTCTCTACCGGGAGTACAGACTCTTCTCTGCTCAATGTTTGTCTTAATAAAGGTTAAAAGAAATGAAATAATATTAAAAAGGCTCTCAGGAGAATGGAGTACCAGATGCCTCCTACTCCCTCGATTGGTGGGGAAGAAGGGGGAGAGCAGGATGGGAAACCCACAAGCCAAGCCAAGCTGCTGATCTACCAGGCCACCCATCTCACACCTGAAAAACTCAGGGAATAAAGGAGCAAAGGAAGACCAGGAGGACTGGAGAAGAAGAGGACAAAGGAACAAAGGAGGTGCTTCCCTCTCTCTCCATGCTCAAGACCCCTTCTCTCTGGGGACCACAGTGGGAAGGGCATGCCTCCCAGAGAAGTCGGACCTGACACCTTCCCCTATTGCTTCTACCTCCTCTTAATTGCTTTGGAAGAATACCAAGAAGAGAGATACTAGAAGGAAGAATAACATTCAGCTTGATTTTCTTGGATAAAAACTTGGATAAGGAAATCCAATTGTGTTTTCTGAATAAGTGAATTAATCATTAATCTATCAACCAGTATATCAAAGAATCAACACAAAAATCAGGAAATAAACTAGGGAGCCATGAATTTGGCATAAACTCTCAGATTTTTTAATCGTCTGCTCCAGAATATGGGCTTTGACATCTTTGTGTATTGACAAGGTCAATAACCTCAAAAAGAAATTTATGGAATTCATCACCAACACCAAAGGCCCAGCTATGTTCTCATAAAAATACTAGGAAGACTGTCCACCTCATGGAACCCTTGTGCATAAGGACTAGGTAGCAGAAACATGTTGTTTAAAGGAAGGAGAGGAAATGCTTTGCAATATATTGAGCTCAAAGCAGATATTGCCTATTTATAGCTTAACCCAGCCACAGGGAGGGGTTAAACTTTTTAGCATTGCCACTTGTAAAGGTCCTTCCAGTTGTCCTTTTGACTCCTCAGAGTGTTTCACATTCAACCTCCCACTCCTACCCAGCATGACAGTGTCCTTCCTACTGAACTCCTGGGCGCAGAGCTGTAACTTCTGCTGATGTCTCTCTGTACCATGATGGCTACCAGAAGGTGTCCCTTCAATTGAAGTCAGTAGTTATGGCAAGCATGTGGGCTTTTCTTTCAAACGCCATGTTCTATGAAGATACAGCAGATGTCCATCTATGGTCAACTGAAAATAACAACTCTAGGCCAGGGATTTAGCTTAGTGGTTTCGCTGCCTGCTGCGCAAGCGCAAGGACCTGAGTTTGATCCCCAGTACCAAAAATAAAAAAAAATTAAAGAAAATAACAACTCTATTGTTTAAGACAATATAACCCAGAGTCATCCTTAACATCTCTCTGGAACATAACACATAAATTCCACTGGCACTGGGACAGAAGAACCAGCCTAAAAGACATAGCAGCCATCTGCCAATTAATTTTTCCTAATCCCTTGAAGTAGCTGGGAACTTGGACTGAGAAGATTCCAGAGACAGAAAGAGAGTTCTGCACTTTGAGCTGAAGGCAATAAGATCAAAAGGAGCAAGAAGGGAAGAAATAATTGTCTCTGAGTGCATAACTGATATTCCATCAATTGAGAAAAGCTACCAGTGGATCAGACACTCAAGAATGAAGGAGGAAGCCAAAAAGAATTCTGTAGTCTGGGAAGAAAGGACTATGTAAAAAGCAGAAAATGGGCCAGAAGTCCTGAGCAGCACAGAATAGGTAAGGTCTATGGGATTTGTTATGGCTTGTGTCTTGATGTACCCCCAAAACCTCATATAGTCATAGGTGGGGCTTTTTTCTGGAATTGATTCATAGTGCAATGCTAGGCTCGAGAACATTAGTATTGAAGGTGTGAGTGCTACCTGCCCTCAGTAATCTGTACAAGATAAAGGGGCAGAAAGATGCTGTTGAGGGCCCCTCTGCCTTCCCTTGTTGATTTTGCTACCTTCTGGCTGCAATTAACTGTTTCTCCTCTGCAAGGCCTGTCTGCCATACCACCCTGCCTTGGAGCCAGCCAATTATGGACTGAAACTCTATGAATTGTAGGCTAAATAAACCTTTCCCCTTTTAACTTGTGGGTATTTTATCTCAGCAACAAGAGAAAAGTAAGCAAGATAGGCTTTATCTGGGCAGAGTATATAGTGATCTTCCTCTAGATCCCGTCTTGTCTCATGAGAATGGAGAGAGGGATGGACAGGAAGACAGAGCGGGGAGACTGGAGGGAGACTCCTATCACTCTGAGGAGGCAAAAGGCTCCACCCTGAGTGATATTCAGGGTGTTCCAATGTCTTTTCTTTACTGAGAAGCAGCAGTGGTCTCCTTCCCTGGAACTAAGCTATGTGGGGCTAAGTTTGTCCTGAAGTAGAGGGAGTCTCAGAATATCAGAGAAGGAAGGAATCTTAGAGCTCTCTGTCTAATCCCCCTGTCTTATGTGTGAGGAGACTCAGGCTCAGAGAAGCAGTAGAGGCTGGCTGTACCTGGAATCACCTCCGTTTCTCTTGAGCTCTAAGAGATTCACCTCCCACATCTATTCTCACTAGTGAAGCAAGCTGGTGCTAAAGAAATGCCTGTCACCTTCCAGATCATTTTTTTCTCTTTTTCTCTATTGCCTTACCAATGCAGACTGGGTTTTAAAAACACCACCTCCAGCTCTGACAAGTTTGAAAACTTCAAGAATGAAGGGGAGGGACAGCAATGAAGAGGCCTCCATGAGGCAAGAAGTTGGGCTTCCCTTACTTAAGAGGCAATGCCAGTCCCTTGAAGGGCACCTGGAAAGTCTGTTAAACATACAGGAAGCTTTCCCCACCCCTAAAAATTCAGATTCCATTCCTCTGGGTCTTATTTTTAACAAGTATCCTTGATGATTCCTGTCATGATCTTGGCCCCCTGTTCTAGAGAATACTCAGACAAAGCAGGGAAGTACGGCCTCTAGCCTGGTGTGTAGATGTATGGGGTGGATGTCTTTTGTCCATTCATAAAATGGGTGGGAGTGTCCCCACTCACCCTCTCTGACCTCCCTAGCATGACAGTGAGCAGACACAGAATCAATGGATCAGAAAGGACACTGAGCCCCTCTGAAGATACTCATCTCTCATGTTATATCAATTGATTATTATGAATTCTATCATCCCTGAATCTTGACTCTGCCCCATCCAAGACACAAACCTCAGTAGCTGACTGCCATTCTGGACACATCCTTGATTTAAAGCCATGGGGAAAGTAATTAAAGGTCATTAAGGCTGCAACTTCTAAATGAAGACCTATGCCACCAATGCAGCAATTAATCACCTCCACCCTCCCTTCCTCCATCTACCCACTGAAACCAGCATTCAGCTCAGACCAAACTGGGCCTTTATCTCTATATGCACAGGCAGACTTCCAATTCCCCCCCAAACCTCGTGATGATTAGCATTCCTTTATTACACCACGGCTCAACCACAATGGCTCCCCCCCATTTTTTTTTGGTACCGGGGATCAAACTCAGGACCTTGTGCTTGCAAGGCAGGCAGTGGCACCACTGAGCTAAATCCCTGCTCCCCCCAAACATTTTTGATGTGCCCCAAAAGTATCAGAAGCCCCTATAATGACTTCTGACCATCTCACTTCCCCAAGTCCACTATGAAACATTCCAAAAAAGATCAAGAGCAAAGCTCTCCAGTTGGTAAATGTCAACCATCTAGGTTTTCTGCACAAGTGCAGGGTTTTACGTGCTCCACACTATTCTAAGCTGATAACACAGATAACCCATCTGGCCATGGCCTGCCTTCCCTCCTAGGTGGGCAAGGGATTAGAGCTGTTTTAACGCTGGGAGACTCCAAGCTTGTAAAGTGCCTTATGCTCTGAACAGAGGGACAGTTACATAAGTCCACGGAGCTCCGGCACTGCAGGACAGCAGGCTCCAAGTGGCATCTAATTACAGGGAGGCTGATGGCCGCTGTTGAAGATACTGTCACAGGACCCAGGTCTCAGCCTGCTGATGTCCTGCCAGCAGTTGCACTAAAATGGAAATTAAGCGCAGTGTCATGGCCATTTAGGACATTAGGAACGGAAGGCGCCTGGGAGCTGCTTCCTGGCCCCTTGCCCACCTTATTAACAAGGTGCAAACGAGGACCCGGGCTGGGAGAGGGAAACAGCTGGAGAAAGGAGACCTTCTCTGCAGGTGGAGATATGAGGAGAGGAAGGGGATGCAGGGAGGCTGTATCCCAAATCACCTTGGCTGAGAAGAAAATTGGCCTGATAAATGAGGGAAAGTCATCAACTTCTTCATGAAACCCTTTACAGACTATTTTCTAGATTACAAAGTTTTTCAGGTCCCTGAATTTTTACTCTGCCCCCCAACACACGTAATGTACACACTCATACATGATTGGGGATGGCAATGGGACACTGGGGAAAGGGATAGGAAGACCAAGTGACATCTCATTCTTTGACATCTACCTCTCATCATTTTTAATTTGCTTGAGCCTTCGGGCTAGAGGCTCTCTGCAAGGGTTCTTCAGCCTGCCAAGTTTTCTCGCTTGGAATCTGGGGAAATCCTAGCCTTGGGCAGGGTCCAGCCATAGCCAATACCACGGCTGTTCGCTAAATAAAGACCACAAGCCCAAAGCTGGAGGATGGACTGGGAACTCACTGTTTCATGGCCCACTCACTCCCACTTGCAACACACAAACACACACGTGCGCACACACACACACACACACACACTTATTTCCTCTCTCCTCGGTCACTCTGACCTTTATTTCTGGCAACTGTCCTGGCTAAATGACTGACAAGACTCCTCTTAGAAAATGTAGTCAGATAGATTTGGATAACTCAGCAAAGGAAGCCCACAACATGGTTGCCCTCTGCCTGCTCTTCACCTTGCTCCTGCCCAAATGTGAACATGTGACAAGAGCTGTCCCCACCCCCACCCCAATCAGGGTAGGCTGGAACTGGCGTCTCCACACGGCCAGCTGGAACCTTCCATACAGTTCCCGCCTCCTTGGTTTTTTGCCAACAGAGGTGAACTGGGACGTGGGAAACACCAGCTCCCTTTGGATAAGGAAAAAAAATTTAAAAGCCCGTTTTTCTGTCCTGTCAGGTCTATTTAAGTATTTAATGAGGTGAGATAGTACCAATAAATTAACATGGCACAATAACTCTGATGATGTGGGCCACAGACTAATAAGCTTCCATCCCAGGGACAGAAGAGTGATCTTGCCTCTGCTAGATCTTATCGGGTTTGATTGCTTTGTTCAGATATTAAAAAGGTTGAGCAAGGACTTTCAGGCACTGCCACAAATCTGTGCATATCCTCCTGGCCAAGATAGATTGAAGCCTGGCCGTGAAATACAAGGCTGTTTATTTTAATTGACAATTGAGAGGAGTGGATTAGGTGGCGGGTGGAGGATGGGCAAGGACCCACAGGCGCCTGTGACTGGGTGGTTTCTGTGTGTGCTTTCGCCTTCTCTTCAAAGTTTGCAGCACAGCTTCCAACCCAAGGAGCTCTCCGGTGGACTGTCTGCTCCTGAGGCTTCAGAGTCTCTTCCTCACTTGTCTTGAACAAGGAGACAGGCCATGGACCCATGTGCCACCAGCAGTTTTTGTCCTTGCCTTCCTTGGAATGAGGAGGCTTGCTGCACATTTTCCCAGCCACTTGTGTCCAGCCCAGACTCCCGCCCCCACGTGCTCAGTCTGTCCCTCTTTCCTGTCCAGATTTAGGGGGAGCACCTAAAGTTCTTTGAGCTCAGGGACCACATCATCTACTTCTAACCCCTACCCTACCCCAGCGTGAAGCACAGATCAGAATTTACAGCGCAATGTGCATATTTTGGCGAGAAGTGAAATAATTTTACATGGTATAGGAGTGAACATTTTAATGTTTAAATATTTATATTAATGTTAGGTATAAAATATAATGACTATGTCGTACATAATTTCACACATAATATTTCTCGGGATGAGCACAAAGTAGACTATAGGTTTTAAAAATGAATCAAGTTCAGGTAAATTATTAAATACTGTAAATGATGATACAGGGAGCATCCAATAAGTAAAGTTTGGGGAACATAATATTAGCTGACTTGCTAATTGATTGGTTGGTTGGTTGATTGATTAGTTATTAGCTTTATGATTGACAATTGTTCTCCAACATTGTATTATGAAAACTTTCAAAAATGAGAGAAAAGTTGAAAGAGTTGTACAGTGAATACCCATACACCCACTACCTGGATTCTACAAGTAACATTTTGCTGTATTCATCATATACCTTTCCATCTAGCCATCTTATGTCTTCGGATGCATTTCAAAGTAACTTACAGACATCAGTGCATTTTGCCCTTAAACACTTCAGCATGCAAATTATTAGAGCTCAATATTTGCTTATGGTGGGTTTTTAAAGTAAAAGTCACATACCATGACATGCACAAATGTTAAATGCATCATTCAATGAGTTTTGATAAACACATACATTTGTGGAATCCAAAACCCTATCATTTTACAGATCATGACAATTCCCCCAGCAAGTTTCCACATAGCCCCTACCAGCTAAACCCCATTCTGTCTCTAGAGCCCATAACCACTATGATTTTTTTCACAATATATTAATTTTTCCTTCTATAGAATTTCATGTAAATGAAATAATACAATGTGTACTCTTTGTGTAGAACTTCTCTCACAATGTAAGGAATAGTGTTTTTGAGATTCATCTAGATCAAGACATGTATCAGTAGGTCATTCTTTTTATTGCTGAATAGCATTTCTCTGTTTGTAGCCATTCTCCTGTTGATAGACACCTGGGCTCACTCTAGTTCAGGGCTATAATCAATAAAGCTGCTAAGAATCTTCTACAAATCTCTGTGTAGGCATATGCTTTTCTTTTTCTTGGATAAATAACTAGGTGTTTTATTGCTGGGTCACAGAATGGGTATGTGTTTAGTTTTAGAAAAAAAGCTGCCAGACCTTTTTCAAAAATAGCTGCACTATTGCCAACAAGGTATGAGAATTACAGATGATCCCCATCTGTGCTGACTTTTGATGTTGTCAGTCTTTTTAATCTGAGCCATTCTAATGGATATGTAACGGTATCTTATTGTTGAGCTTTTTTTCCATATGCTTGTTGACTGCAAATTTTTCTTATTAACATATCTGTCCAAATTTTTTACCCATTTTGTTTTGCTTTGCTTTGCTTTGCCTTGCCTTGCCTTTCCCGTCCTCACTTTTTGTTGTTGTTGTTGTTGTTAAATTCTTTTATTGGTACATTTAAGGTATACAACACAATTACATTTCTCCTTGGGAATTGTACCTTTACATAAGGCATCTTGGTTCTTATTTTTTCCCCATTCCTAGCCCTCCCTTCA
>NW_004624784.1:10999923-11017995 GCF_000247695.1 Heterocephalus glaber | reverse complement strand
GGATTACCTCCTCTGAGCTGGGTGAGGTGGGACAAGGCCTGGAGCAGTGGTAAGGATGGTGACCCAAAAGCCCTTTCCTGTGGGCTGGGAGCAGCCAGAGGGATGGTGGCTGGGAAACTCCTTCCTGTGGACCAGGAGCAGTGGGATGGTGGCTCAGAAGCCCCTCCCTCTGGGCCGGGAGCAGTGGGAGGGATGGTGGCCCGGAAGCCCCTTCCTCTGTGCCAGGAGCAGTGGGACAGAAGGTTGCCCAAAAGCCCTTTCCTCTGGGCTGGGAGCAGCGGGAGGGATGGTGACCGGGACACCCCTTCCTCTGGACCAGGAGCAGTGGAATGACGGCTCAGAAGTCCCTACCTCTGGGCCGGGAACAGTGGGACTCAGTACCTTGATCTGGTGGTCTTGTGTCCTCTGTGCCTTTGTAATGTGGAATCAGGTGGCTGCCTGTCTGCAGTGGGGTGATTTGGTGTCTTCCGCATGACTCAGGACCTCGGTAGGGCGTGCACAGACCTACCTGTCTGCCTAAAGTTCCCTATTTGGCAGTGGTGCCCAGGACTGGCCCTGCCACTCTCTATCACTGAGGTCATTACAGTCTTTGGGAGAGTGTCTTTCCAATGTTATATTACTAAGTGAACTTCCACTATTTTAAATAACACATCTATAGTTCTCTTTATTGAGTTACTGAGTAGTTTCCACTAAATTTCTTTTATAGCCATTAGGGACTTTGCTCTCTAATACACTGCCACCTTCTTCCTACTATCCTTTGTTCTTCTAATATAATTATTTCACAATTTGAGGCTAAATCAACAGTCTGTATTTATACTATTCATGACTATGGAAATATTGTTCACAGTTGAGCCAGGTAGCTCACCATGATTTTTTATTTTATTTCATTTCTCATATATTGTTTTTTCTTGAAGTTTATGATTTCCTGATATTTTTATTTGCTGTTTCAGGTCAACCAATTACTCTCCATCACCACCACCAAATCTTCCCACTGATCACTTACCAATAATCTTTAAAACATTCTTAATTTTAAAATTTAAAATATTTTAAATTTTAAAACATTTATAGCAGAGCTAGGAATGTAGCTCAGTGGCAAGCCTAGCATTTGAGAGGGCCTGAGTATGATCTCCAGCACCAAAAAAAAAAAAAAATTTTTATCAAATAGCCTATCAGTCCGTGGTCTTTTCACCCCATGGTTCTCCTCCCATTCCCATCTAAACCCAGATTAGATATAGGCTGTTACTCCCCAGGCTTTCTTTTTGCTATCTTCCTACACTGATGACCCCAAGACCCCATGTTAGGTAAATGTCAGACATGTGTTTTGAACCCAAATTTATCTACATCAAAAATCTGTGCCCTAACTGCAATGATATTGGGCTTCTATATGCTAAGCCTTCTAAAAAGTGGATATAAAATTGACATGGGAGGAATCAGACATGAAGTAGTTACTATTGGTAATTTTATTGCTTTTGAACTCTGCATTTAGGCTTATTCTGAAAACAGACAACAGTTCTCAAAGTGCTGGAATTTCCCCTTCACAACTGGAATAAACAGAATTTAAACAGGAAACTTTTTTAACATCACACACTTATCCTTATAAATTTGTTGCCACTTTGGGAATCCTTCTTTCCTGCTATGAGATTTTGTTTAGGACCAGCATCTGGTAGCTGTGGTTTTTTGTGTTTTATTTTGTGTTGTTGTCTTTCTTCCTGATTTATTTATTTTCTCTAATTTTCTCTGAGATCTGGGAAGACTCTCAGTGGGAATATAGCCTCTCAACCACACCGAGAGTGGATCTTCTATGTGAACCATATACCCACTTTTATCCCTGAACATACACACACACTTTTCAGCCTCAACACTGTTGAAGACAAAGAACAGTCTGGTCAGTGTCACAAGATGAGTCTTATCAACCTGTTTGGACTGGACTTGTGAGATTGGGAGGGGAAGAAGAGAAAGGAGGAGGTTTAAAACAAGTATTTCTGAGAGCTATTTTGAATCTTCTTTTCAGTACTTCATGGATTCCACAAACATAGCACACATAGCCTGGTGAAGCCAAACTTAAAACCATATTTCAGCATCTACCAATGCAAAACCAAGACATCCCCAGAGGATACAAATCTTTCAGAAGCAAAGTCCCATTGAAGCAATTCTGAGGTGGTCCAGCAACGTGGCTCTTTCCCTCCTACTTTCTCTATTTCTCTTTTTTCCTTTTCCTTTTTCCTCCATTCATATTCTCTCTGCACCCCATCTGTCTCCCTTTGTTTTTCTAAGGTGTTCCTTCCCTTAAAAAAAGAAAAGAAAAGAAAATTAATTACCATCACTTTCTTGCTTATCTGTTTGTGCAGAGCTCCGGGACTTCCCTGAATAGTTTCTTATGGCTTTTCTGTTTAGCTCAACTGCAGTATACAGAAGTAATACAATCATATCTCAGCTTCATGTGGTCTCAGAAGCTGACAAGCAGAACAACCTCTGCTTTGTTTGTGTTTACTTAACGGTATTATGTGAGCCACGTTGGGTCGCTGTCCTAGGTTCCTCCCACAGGTCAGAGCAGAGCAGAGAAGGAGCCAGGCTCCATATTTTCTCCTCCCATCCCATTCTCTCTCTCACTCTCTCTCTCTCTCTCTCTCTCTCTCTCACACACACACACACACATGCACACACACACACACACACACACATATAAGGGGGCAATAATCAACCTCAGAAAGAACCTCAGAGAACAGGAGGTTCACACAAGGAAAGCAATGTTGTGGCGAGGACATATTTGCTAGGTGTGTCACCTATATGACTACACACACTTATATGATTTTCATACGACTTTTGGAACATATATTGTTGTCCCATTTTCTATATAGAAAACAGGTCACTATAGCAGTAGACTCAGACTTCTCTTTAAGCAGTAGACTCAGACCTAGAATTGAATCCTTTTCTGTTTGATCCTCAAACCTACTTGTAGTCTATTATGTTTCTATCTACAATGGGGAGCAGAGATTCTTAATATCTTTTTTCAACAAAGAACCTAGGAGGTATTACAGGCAGTAATGGAGGATAAATCATTGCCCCAAACTGAAACACAACATGGTTAAGTTAGGTCATAAGAGTTTAGCATATCTTTAGCCACACTCTAACCAGGAACACATGCCTGGCCATTGGAGCCAATAAGGTATGTTGAAAATGCTTGGAAAACAATAAGAATTCAATACGACAACTTACTGCTTGATGTCATCATCGCTGGAATGACAATAATGAAGTTTTTTCTAAAAATGCAGGCAGGACAACGTGGAAGGAGTTAAGAGTATATTAGAAAAGGAAAGAAGGGAAAGGAACAAATATGAGAAAAGGAAAAAATGGAAACAAAGTCTTTGTAAATAGGGAGGGGTGGAGGGGTTGAAGTGAGGGTAGGGGAATGGGGAAAAAGTAAGAACCAAGATATATTATGTTAAGGTACAAATTCCCAAGGATGAATGTCAGCATATTGTGTACCTAAAATGTACCAATAAAATTAATAAATAAAAAAAGAATAACTGGGTCAAATGGAAAACAAGAATACATTAGAAATGGAAGAGTAAACCCCAAGCAATTCTTGAGTGCCTACAAATGCTTTTTTAAGTATATCGTGGACAGATCCACTGACCATATAGATTAGGTTTTTCAGGACAATTCCAATCCCATGTATCCTCTTTAACAAAAGAAAACCAATTACAAGTCCTAGATGTTCTAAAACTTTGGCATCTCAGTCACATTGAAGAATACCAAATAGTTTCTCTGGTGTGAAAAATTAAAAGTGTAAGTAAGGATCAAAATGTATAATTGATATTGGGTAATAGGAAGAAGAGATCTAAAGGAGTAGGGGAAGTGGGAGGGGTAGGGAAAAGAAAAGAAGGGAAAAGAAACAATATGAGAAAAGGAAAAAATGGAAACAAAGTCTTTAGAAATAGGGAAAGGTGGAGGGGATGAAGTGAGGGCAGGGGAATGGGGAAAAAATAAGAACCAAGATACGTCATGTAAAGGCACAAGATCCCAATGATGAATGTAACTGTATTGTATACCTAAAATGTACCAATAAACTTAATGGGGAAATAAAAGAATACATTAGCTAACGTGTTCCATGCCCTCTAGCTCAGTGCAGCCATTCATTGTCTCATCTGTTCCTTGCAACAACCCGTGCTATTGATGATATTGTCAACAGTACCTGGCACACCGAGGTGATCAATAAGTATCTGTTGAATGGATCATCATCCCTGTTTTCTGGACTGGGAAACCAGCTCACAGAGAGGCTTCACATGTCCAGTGGCACACACTGCTGAGGGCTTGAGCGAGTATGTGAGCCCAGGAGACCTGCTGTTGCCGCTTACTTGCCGGTCCACTGCCCTGCACAGCTTGCATGTGGCTGCCTCATTCTGCTCCTTCCCCATAAAGTTCTTTTCTCCCATAAGGCTCCTTTCCCACCCAAAACTGGCATCAAATTGAATCACAAGTTCCAATGCCTAATTTGAATGAAATGGCCAAGCTATGTGTAAAGATTAGCAGAAGGACCTTGTGCAGCTCCTGTAAAGAGAATCATGCAGGAGCTGAAGAAGCACTAAAGGGGTGAGTCCTAGTTCCCAGAGAGAAGACAATAAGTTCACTGAGAATGCTGAAAACAGCCAGCTTATAGGTATCACTGTTGGGAGACCCCGAGAGTGGCTCCAGTCCAGTCTGGGCCTTAAGAAGGCCTAAGTAGGGAATTTGTAACTAGAGGAAGAACACTACCCCAGCTCTGGAAGTGTCAAGGTCCTAGTCATGAGCAAATGTGTCCAGGAACCATAACAGGTTTTAGCTATAGTAGGTATAGCAAGCCCCTATGTGCTTGTAATTTGATTTACATTGAATCATTTATTCATCTCAACCATTTGATCAATGGTGTGAACCCCATTTTGCAAATGAGGAAACTGATGTATTGGAGGCTAAAACCAAGGTCACATAGTCAGCATACAGATAGGAAAAAAAATTCATGTTATGGGTAGCCCTGAAGAATGAAAGTTTGTTGAAAAAGTCATGCTTAGGAGTTTCATCATGAGAGAAAGTAAGGCAGGAGGGCTCCCCACTCCTTCCCTTCATAACAGTAGAGGGTGAAGGCTATGTATATAAGCATCTGTATTTTTTAATGCACGCTAATTGAGCCGCCTGGTTCTCCTCCACCGTCTGACTCCCAGACTCCCTGTTATCCTCCCCATCCACCCTCAAGAGCTAGTCACTATAGCAGCCCAGAGCTCCAAAGCATCCCTAAGCTCACCAAAGGCAGGAGAGATGATCTTGCACTCTATCCCTCCACATCAAGGTGGCTCTAAAAGAGGGTGCCAAGCAGTAATTCATGCCATAAGTACTTATTAAGTACCTACTGTGCACATTTCTAGACATCATAGTACATCAGTGAACAAAGCAGACAAAAAAGAAAAAAAAATCCCTGCCTTCATGGAGATTTTGTTCTGCCAGGGAGGCTTCCAGGGCTCTGATCAGTCCACTCACCTTAAAGAAAAGTCAATCCCAATCTGCCAAGGAGCCCAGAGATAAGGAGGGAAATCTTACACTGAACCTCGGGCTCCTGCGCTCCTCAGGTGGGACCTGTGATCTCATCAGCCTTTTGTTCCAACAATGAAAGACAACAGGGGTGGCTACTCCCCAGTCAACCCTGCTCCAGCATCTCTGCCTCCCTGTCCTTGGACCTTGCACCTGAGCCCTTGCCTCTTCATTGGTTTGCACCATAAATGTGTGATGCCAGTCTAAGAAAAGCACTCAGCCCAACCCACTCTGCCTTGCATCCATAACAACCTTATCAAAGGGTTTTTTTCTGAGCACGGAGAACAGAGAGCCCTCCAGGTTTTGATTCATAGCAGGTGAAGGCTGGATGTGCTGAAAGCTGATTGAAATCAGCGAGGTCAACAAAATACAGCTGAAAGTGCACAATAATTGGAAGAGAAGCCTCGCTTCCTTGTTTTTTTGTGATCCCCTGCACTTTCTAGATCTCACTTCTAAAGGGAAGTCTTTGTCTTACATACTTTATTGCATTGGTGTGTGCTTTATTTTTATAAACTTGGGATTTTGCTGACCCACAATTTCCTCTCTCTTTGTCCTATAACCATCTAGATATGTTGATGGGGATGGGAGCAGGAAAGTAAAAAGATTTTAGGAACCTCTGGTTTTTTCATGTCTGGAAGGAACCTCCCCCCTTGTGCTTGCATGCACCTGCACACTTGTGCATAAGTGTGCCCTTCCATTTTGTTTCATGAGAGGAAATTCTGCCCTCTAGCCTCACAGCCCTTTGATGCTGTCAGGAGTGCTATTTTACTAAGGAATTCTAACTAATTCAAGGGCAAGTGACTGCATTCTAACCAAAGTCTGAATGTCTGAATTCTCTTTCTCTCTCTCTCTCTCTGTCTCTGTCTCTGCCCTGTGCGTGTGTGTGTGTGTGTGTGTGTGTGTGCGTGTGTGTGTGTCCACTTCCTCTTGCTCTCCCTTTACAGAGGTTCTGCCTGACAGAAAGTCCTCTTAGGGTAGGGGCATTGTTCAGCACTGCCCATGCATCCAGAGGACTTAGCCCAGAGCAAAGCACACTGTTAGGAACCAGTACATGTCCATTGAATGAAAAAATGCTTAGCTGAAAGAGTGAAGCTGCTGTCTCCTGGGCATCTTGTCTGCAGGGAGAGAGAAGTCTGTCAGTGAGCATTGCCCTTCCTAGGGAAAGAGAAAATCATCATGTGTCCACTGCCTGAAGAGAGACTGGGGCTGGCCCTGAGCCTTGGAGCAAACCAGTGAGATAGCAAGGAGTCCAATGACAAGTGGCATTCTTCAAATTTCCATATCAGGGAGGACCTCTGCCAACTGAGGTTTATATATTTGAAGGTGGTGTTGTGTAGGGTCTCCACTAGGCTGGCCCAGGGAATTTTATTCCCTGGATTTGATTTTATCAGAAAGAACTCAGTGCTCCACTTTCCATGTTAACGATCACCATCCTTTCTCATTCTCTGCTCAAAGAAATCCGCCGTTTCATTTGAGTCCCTCCGCATTAGGGAAGGCATAGTTTCTTAATTTTTGTCACACAGTAGAGTGAGGGAAGTCCTCACAACTGCCACCTACATCTGGAGAATATTATCCATAATCACCAGAAATGTATTTCTTCTTGGATTGGATTCACTTTCTGCTGGCTTCAAAGGGTCCCCAAGGCACCTGCTGGCACCCATGAAGGGGAAGAGGAGACTTTGTCATGGCAGAATTCTCACTTTCCCGTGTACAGGTGCAGAAGTTTGTGCAGTCAGTTAACAACATTAGCAAAGTCGGTGGCCACTCCTATGCTCCTGTGGGTCATTGTAACAGCCTCTAATGAGTCTCTCTCTGTGCCTGCTTACCTTCACTGTGCTGCCCCAGAAACCCTCCTGAGAAATAAATATGACAAATAATAACAAGAGGTAGCAAGGATCGCAGAAATCAGAATCCTTATATATTGCTGGCGGGAGTGTAAAATGATGCATCTCTTCTGGAAAAGTTTCTCAAAAGATTAAACAGTGTTACTGTATGATCCAGCATTTCCTCTCCTAGGTGCATACCCAAAAGGATGAAAGCCTATCTCCACACCAAAGCTTGCACAGGAATGGTCATCGCAACATTATTCATAATGGCCAAAAGGTGGAAACAAACCAAATACTCACCATCTAACAAATGGGAAAACAAAATGTGGCCATCCATGTAATGGAATATTATTCAGCAATAAAAAGAATGAAGCACCAATACATGTTAGAGCATGAAGAGACACTGAAAGCACTGTGTCACCTGAGAGAAGGCAGTCACAAGAGCCCACACTGTGTGATTCTGTTTATGTGAAATGTCCAGAACAGGCAAAGCTAGAGAAAAAGAGAAAGTAGATTAGTGGTTATTCAGGGTTGATGAGAGATTTGGGGAAGAGGGATATTTTTACTGCTAAAGAGCATGAAGTTTCTTTGGGGGTGATGAAAATGTTCTAAAAATTGATCATGGTGATGGTTGAGCAATTCAATGAGTACACTGAAAACCACTGAAGAGTATATTTTAAAATAGCTAGATTGTGATTATGTCTCAGTGAAACTGGTACCTCCTCCCCAAAGCAGAAAAAATCAAACATCCTCATTCCTTTACCGAAAAATTTCTTCTGAATTCCCATCGCCCCAAAATAACACCCAGCCTCCCTAAGCTGCCACAACCTTGACAATCCAGCCACACCCTACTTTTCAGCCTCATCTCTCACTCTTCCTGACAAATGATGAGTTTTGGTGCCTCTCCTCTTCTAGCACACACCATGCCAGCACTGCTACAGGACTCCAGCCCTTCACACAGCTCCATGAGGCTGGGCTGGCTCTGGACACCTGTCCCTTCTCCACCTGACAAGAGCTGGCTCATTCTGCAGGACAAGATGAACATCACCTCCTCTATGCAGTCTATGGTGTCCCAGGGGCAGCTTCTTTCCCTCTGGGCTGCCGTACTTTCTGTTTATAGTCTATTCCTGTTATCACATTTTATTTTAATTACCTGTCTACATAGTACCTTCCCCCCTACCCAGACCATAGGCACTTGAAGGACTGCATCTAGGCCTTATTTATCTTTGTGTCCTCTCTACGCCACTCCTACCACATGCCACTAAATACACAGAGAGGGAGAGAGAGACCTACAGGCACAGCTGGTGTCCAACTCAGAAAGAATAGTTAGTGAACTGGGTGTAGTAGCACACACCTATAATCCTAGCACTCTGGGAGGCTGAAGCAGGAGAATTGCAAGTTCAAGCCCAGCCTGGGCAACTTGGCAATTTAGCAAGACCTTGTCTCAAAATAAAAAATTAAAAGGGGTGGGGATGTAGCTCAGTGTGAAGCCTTGTGTTCGCTCTTCAGTACAAAAAGAAAAAAAAATAGTGAATGTGAAGAAGAAAAGGGGGGTATTCTTGCTCATTTGTACAGTATGAACTGCAAATAATACTATCTTGATAGTCTACAAAATAACTCTCCCATTGTAGTGCACCTCCACCCGAACCTGAGCTCCATCAGAATGTCACATGAATTTATTTAGTCTACCACACAAGTCACCTAGAGTCCTGAGATGGAAATATACTTTTCAAAGGATATATATTACAGCACGTACCATCGCAAAATACCATAGCATAAAACTAGACTCTTCATTGCCCTCCCCCAGTGACAATCATTTTAGTCACTCATGTTTTATTACAGTGGGGGGTATTTTGCCCCTATTGCTTCTTCATCTTCTCCACTCTTGTCTCTGAATCCGATCAATCCCCAAATCCTGCAGGTCCCTCTTTCTTACCCTGCCTCACATCCTTTCCTTCTGGCTCTTTACTTCAGTGTGTAGCTGTAGGCCCTCAGTATCTCAGGACTAGGTCTCTGCAGTGAGGCCTTTCCTCTGCAAATCTTCCTACCACCTTTCCCTCTTCTGATGGGCCATTCAGACCTCTCAAGTTAGTCCTTCTATTATCACAGTTCACAATCGACATAACATAGCAGCTTTCGTACAGTTATGGAATCTTAAAGGCTGGAAAATTCATGTGGGTCTTTAATTCAAAACCACTATCTATTCCCATCCTCTCCTGTATCAGTCTCTCATTTCCTATGTTAATCAAGAAGTTAGAAACCCACTCTATCCACACTGCCATTTCATTGTTGCCCCATGGTTAAAAGATCTTAGGTTGAGGGCTCTCTTCTGATCATTTCCACCCATTGTTTCTAATCATCCATTTTTACTTTCTACCACCTCTTTCATCACTTTGTTCTACTTCTCTAATAACCCAGAGACTCTGTTTGTCCTCAGATTCCACCCTACCTGTCCTCCGTGCCTCCAGGCATCAACTGGATGAGGCTGGGTGGGGGAGGGGGGGGTGATTTTAGAAAAAATTGTCTTTTATGCCCAAAAGGGAAGGACACTGGCTTGTGATCTTTCTCTTTCTGAAGATGTGGAGTGCGTGTGTGTGTGTGTGCGTGTGTGTTGTATATTCTATAGATCTCAGTTCAGCTGGGTTCAGTTTTCCATGTTCACCTAGTGGTTCTGGGGAACAAAATCATGCATAAGCAAAACACAAAATTTGCAGTATGCTCAAATTGTTCATCATTACATCAATCACACTCGAACAAATTTGCGTTTAATCAGGCAATGCTCTTCTAGTCATTTACTACTGCACACACAAGTGTGTGCACGCACACACACACTGTATGTGAAGAGCAAAGTTTAAAAATGGACCCATTGATTAACACTCAAATAATGAAAAGTTGAGGTGGGTGTTGCTTCACTATCAATTACATTTGCAATTGCAACACTCTAAATCAGCAGTTCTTCACTGAGGGCATTTACCCCCAGCCTAAATTTTGGCTCCACAAATACAGGAAGTTCTATTGGCATCTAGCAGCCAAGTATCTTGCTAAACATTGACAATGTTCAGAATGCTCCTACAAAAAAGAATTATGCAGCCCAAATTAGAGTAGGTTGAGAAAGCCTGGTATAAATCTACTCCTCTATTTTTCTGTCTCCTGGCCTGCACAGATTTGAAATGAGGTGGGCCCAGCCAGAGTGCTAGGAGGCTGCTAGAAAGACCACCTACCTACTCCTAGGGGACCGGAGCTTGTGGTGTGACCTCCCATCTTGCTCTGACCTCAGTGCCCCAGGCAGACCCATTGAGATAATTAGGTCCAAAAAATAGGCACTTTGCTGACTAGCAGCTGCTGTGTCTGGGCTGTTTCCCCTGGATGTGGGGGTGGAGAGGGCAATAAAGAAAACAAAGGCAGGAAAATAAACTTCAGCGTTGGGAGCTGGGGTTGGAGTGGGAGGGTAGGGAGGTCCAGGCAAGTAAGTGCAGAAGAGGTTGCATCATTGCACATTTAGGGGCTGCTCACTGGGCCTACAGAGCTCTTCCCTTCCCTCGGATATGAGAGAAATAATTCTACTTACAGCGCACTCCTTACAGCTTAGTAAAACCTAACAGTTTACAAAGTGTTCTGCATTTGTTACCTCATTTCATTCTCACAACCACCCAGTGACATAGAGAAGCCAGTTATGATTGTCCTGTTTATAGAGGGGAAACTTGAGTATCAGAGAGACTCAAGATCACATAACTGAAGTCCTTAGAGGGTTAAAAGAAGGGGGAGAGGTGGGGGGGGGAGATGAATGAGGTGGGGAATGTGGAGCTAAGAGAAAGTCTTTAAACAACATGCTCCATAAATGCTTATTTATTTATTCTTATTTGTCTTTAAGAAGATGAAATCTACATTAAGAAAATGAGGAGGGCATTGCCTTAATGTAGTGCAATGAGAAGAACTGTAGACTACAAATCCCAAGTTCCAGTTACATACCTAAAATGTACCAATAAAATTAATTTTAAAAAATTTAAAAATCCAAAGTTCCAAAGGCCCAGGGTGTACCCCACATCCTCCATACCTATCCAGACTGCCTCACCTTGCTAGCCTGGGCTCCTCTGAGATGAGAAGTTTGAATTTTACGTCTCTGGAGCTCCTTTCAATTCTTGAGTCTCTGATCTCCTACTTTTCCTACTTCCTAGGCTGCTCAGTTCCACATTGGCCTTTGAGCCTGCAGCCGCCAGGCATCGGCAGTAGGGTTACAGCTTACGTGGATATTTGTAGTCAGCACTTGTGTCCTTCCAAAGTCTATTACAGGCCCCACTTTTCCATCCTTGGCCCAACTGATTGAGAAAGATAGGGCTTAACACATCCTTTACCTTCTGATAAGACAGGAACACAGTCACAGAAAGACCATTAGGCCAGGAATCAAGAGGCTGCTCTCTCCCCAGCCTGGGGCTCCTCCCCACTTAGAATTCTCAAAGGGCTGCAATATGCAGTTGGAATAGCATCAGCTCTCCTCATTGGACCCATAAAGTGCCACGGGCCAGCACCTGTCTATCTTTCTGACTTTATCACTCCCTTCTTAATCACTATAGAGGCTCTTTGTTTCTTCAACACAACCAAGCTTTCTTCCTCTAGAGCCTTGCTTAACAGCTTTTTCCCCAAGTACAGCAGCTCTCTTTATCTGCAGGTTCCACATCCAGATTCAACCAACCATGGACTGAATGTTTAAAAAATTGCACCTGTCCTAATCATGTACAGGATGTTTTTCCTTGTCATTATTCCTAAACAATACAGTATGACAACTGTTTACATAGCATTTGAATTATCTAGTGATGATGGAAAGTATATGGAAGGATGTGCATTGATTATATGCAAGTACTATTAGACAGGAGATTAGGGTATGGCAAACTGGCTGGGCAAGTGGGTATGGCCTGCCAATCTCAGAGTTATAGAACACATGCACAGAACAGTTCCCAAAGCCCTACACCTGGAGCCAATCAGAGAATGCTATCTAGCAAGTTTTCAATAGGGCAGCCTGGACCTAACATCACCCTGAGGCATGAGAGATACAAAGGATGGCCACCAGCAAGTGAAGAGCCATTGTTAACTCTTTTGGTGGCCCACAATGTGTTTTGCAGTGTGTATTCCTTTTCTTATCTTTATTTGGCTCACACTTGCTGTATAGAGTGTTTTTTTCCTACCTTTAGTAAATGTAAAACTTGGCTACCTTTTGTGCTTGTCTTGACCAATTCTTTGTTTGGGACAGAAAGAACCTAGAAATTACCCCTAGAAGAAGACTCTGGCACCCCCAAATATGGTAATACTATGATGTTTTATATAAGGGTTAGAGTGTCTGTTGATATGAATATCCATGGGGGTCCTACAACCAATCACCAAGAGATGACTGCAATTACATGGTAGCTCCTTCCCATCCTTGGGGTTTCTGATCAAACATCACCTTCTCAGAGAGCCTTTCATGACCACTCTGCCTGGAGCACTCACCATGGCCCCACTCTTCATTCAAAAATGTTAGGAAGGGAGACACCTGAGATTTTCTCTCAAGTGAAGAAGCCACCATTAGTGTCACACAATCTCTCCCCAGCCTTTCTTGGTCCCTTTAAAGGTGAGGGGTAACTTCTTTATTGGCAACTTTGGAGAAGTTGCTAGAATCCTATCGCTTAACCCCAGCTTCTCTTTGGGGTCTACTTCAGGCAGAAAGCTTATGAGCTGGTCTGAGAAGGAGGTTGTCTAGTGAAAAGGTTTGGCCCTGTGGGGGAGGCCTGTGGTGGATCATCACTGCTGGAGACTGGATATGCAAATATGTTTAATTCCAGGGTTCAGCACCATGAAAGCTATTGTTGCTGCTCTCCTGAGTCACATCCTCCAGTCCAGCTTTGATTAGCCATGGAGCTTGTATTTGGGGCTCCACTGTCTGACTCATGTGTCTGTCTCTCCAGTGGTTCAGGACAAAGGCTTAGAATAGCTTTGTGTCTTTTATTGGGCTCTTCAACTTCCAACATTTACCTTTTCCTGAAAACACTTTTCTTTATTTATTAGTTGATTCATTTGTTTACAGATCTATGCCTGCCCTCACAAACACACACCTCCCCCTCTCCATCTCCTAGAGAATGTAAACTCCTTGAGATTAGAGACTCTGTCTCTTCTGTTCATATATTCCGTATCTAGAGCAGTGTTTGGGTTATGTGTGTGTCAGAAAGTATTCACAGAATAAGTAAAAGACTTCCAGATGTTTTGACACTGCATAGGACCCCAAGACCTTTGCATAAACCTAGGGTAAGAAGTCTTATTCATGACTATCATTAAATGTTCAACTTGCTCAGAATGATGAGAAGCTAAAACTGGATTTAAGTTGATTAAAATAAATTTTTAGAGAATTTCTTATTTACCTGAGTTGTAGATGAGTTCCAGAGCATAGCAAGATTAAATTATTTTCTCGGGATTACAAAGCTAGGCTGGAATTGGCCATCAGCAGAGCTCTAAATTACTTTGATTTTTTTCCCCCATAGTTTTTCCTCTACCTGCAGAGGCCACTTGAGTTCCTGTTTGGGGAGAGGATCACTGAGTACAGTCCTTCTCCCTCCATGTCTATCAGTCTCACTCAGCCATAGGCCCTGAGGCTCTTTATTCTGCTCCCCCTCTCTTGGGCTTGGTGTGGAAGCAGACTCTATCATAGGCACAAAAGCCCCCACAATACCAGCAGGTGAAGTCTGAATGTGCTAGGCCGCAATATCTGGTGGGCTTAGGACCCCATGTGCTCCCCAGGCTTCCACTGGCCCCACTTGTGATGGCTCAGGTGATGATAGACACCTGGTGCAGTTTCTTGTTGGAATCTGGGCCTGAAGAATGAGCTGCTTGGTCAAGGTTCCATCATCTTGCAGAGATCTTGCTGGCTCTCACAGGCCCTCCCTCAAGGACTGTACCCATCCTTGGATCTGCAACAACACAGAGGTTTGGTGGCAAAGTACAGGAGCCTTCCTAAGGCAAGCTCTGGCTCCTGACTGATGTTAGGGGTCTCCATGTCTACAAGCCCCAGCTTAGGACATCAATCTTGGCCTGGAAAGTGGGCCTCACCCTTTCTCCATAGGAAATTCTCTAGGCCTACCCAGTCCACCTACTCGCCTCACCCAGGCTCCCCAACCTGTCCACCAGTCCTACCCCACCATCATGTGGCCCTCCAGGGAGCTGCTCTTTGGGCATGGCCTTCTCCCTTAGGAGCTGGCTGGCCACTCTCCAAGAAGGCCCCCTTTTCCCTGAGCATTCCAGTCATCTGCCTCCACTTCTCTCTCCTCCCCCAGGTCCTTCCTGTAAATTTCACAAACATTGATTTCCTTACTAATGCCCCTTGTCAGGATTGTAAGATGTACAGATACACACACACACACACGCACACACACACATACACACAGAGACATACACACAACCGCAGAAAACAAAATGCGTGCACCTGCTACCACTCCTATAAGTGAATGAAGCAAAAATAGAGAAAAGACAAAGAAAAACAATATGTGGTTTTTGGGCAAAGAATGGCAGTTGCTACTATTTTCAGTCCCTCCCTGACCTTTGCCTTGAGTAGAGAGCTCAGGTAGGCCGCTGAGTGTTACTTAACTGGAATTGAGAGGCCCACAGGGGCTGTTTTCCCCATTAAAGAAAAGAGAAAAGTGTTTTAACTTTTCTACGTTGTGACCTGAAATGAGAAGAAAACTTGAGATCTGCTTAGAATCTCCAGCAGCAGGGCTCCAGCCTCATCTCCTTCCCCCATCCCTCTCCCCAACTCTCTTTTCCCTTGGCTAATAAGTAATCCTGAGGAGGCTTGTGCACTTTGCTTATTGTATTTGGCGCAGAAACACATTCTCGTTATCACCCCCAACCTCAGGCAAATGCTTTCTGATATCCATTTGTATGCCTGAACACATGGAGCAATCGGGCTTAATGTCATTTTCTGGGGAGCTGCACGAAGGTCACTGGGCACAGTGAGAACTTGGCTCCTCTGGGGGTTCTGATGCCAAAGGCCTGGTCAGCTCCTGTCTCCAGCTCAGCAGCCTTCTCCCGGCCACAGTGACAGGCCTCTGGGACACCTAAGCAGTTCTGTGGCTTCATTATGCTCCCCTCCTGGAGTGACTCCCGAATCCACCAATTCCAGAGAACTTGCATGTAGCAGGGCAATTTATTGAGACTTTAATGGAGCAGAATAACCGATTCAGAAATTACCTATGTCTTGTTTTTCTCTGCAGCAGGCTCAACACAAAGGCACGAGAGGTATTTCCTTCCCTCCTCCCAACCCTCCTTCTGTCTCTTCCTCAGGCTTTTGTGTCCTTCAGATCTAAGTTTCTTCACTTGGTTAATAACATTTACCTCTGTTTTGTAGCACAAAAGGGAAGTTGCCAGGTGCCATTATTTTTGTTAAAACTCGGGAACAATCAAACAATTGTATAGGATTGCTGTGTAAGGAGGAGCTTGGTGCCTTATAGTACAGGATTTGGAAAGGAAAGGGCTGCCTGAGGAGGGGACCCTGCCTCTGCTCCTGGAGCGATCAATGGCTGGATCCTCGGGAAGGGGAAGGCAAAGAGGGCCAAGGCCTGCTGTGCACAGAGAGGCAGACACCTGTACCTGGAGTAGGTGGGGCCTCTGTGGAGGGAGGACTCTGGAAGGCTGCTCAGGGGACCTGTGGGCTGTGAGCACTCTGGCCTTGGGCACCTCCACGATGGCTTCCCAAGCCAAGCTTGCACATGTGGCACCAGCTTACCCAAGTGGGGCTGAGCAAGGAGCATGGCCAAGTGACAGCCACAGACTGGGGCCAGCTTGAGGACCCGCCTCCAACTTCAGAGACATGGGAAGGCCAGGATGGTTTGACTAAAAGTAGAGCTCTCTGAAAATATACAAACACTGCCAACCCTGGGAATCTCAAACCAGCTTTAATTTGGTTTAGACAGAGAAATGTTCTGAGTATGTTTTTACCACATGTGTACCACCCGTTTGGAGCAGAGGACTGTTTGTTTGCCTTCAGAGAACTTGGCAGCAGGGAGGTGCTCTGGAGTCAGAGGTCCAGTAGGCTTTCACCAGCTCCTGAAGGCTGGTGAGGGTGCTGTAGGAGGCCATTGGATATTTATCTGGGCCCCTCATCAGTCTGATGGGCCTCACCCAGTTATTGGCTCTCTGCATGCTGCTCCCCAACGTTGTTCTGTTGCTTTCTCTGCTTTGCTGTCCTTTGATCTTTGGCTCACATTTGCGTCTATGATCTTATTACCTCCCAATTAGGTTTTGGTATTTTTCCCGTTAGTCCCTGGCTTCACCCTATTTGCCTTCAGGATTGATTATATGCATTTGGTCCTTCCTCTATTAAATTTTATGTACTCTTGTTTTCAGCCTTTTGGAGCCACACTTTATTCTGGAACAAACAGCTCTATTCGGCTGCTTCATCTTTTTTGAGCCTTTTGTGATCCAACATCTAACTGAGCAACACTGTGCCCAGTCCCACCGCTGCTTCTCACTGACCTCACAGATTTCTCTAGACCTTTGACCCTGGGAACATAAGTCTTCTTCCCACTCACATATCTGTCATCATCCCAAATGGCTTTAGTCTTCAAGTGCATGACTCATCTAATAACTAAAATTCCTAGGTTCCTGATTTCCTTTGCTTCAACAAATTTAACCTCTATTCCATGTAAGTGGCCCACTTCCATGGCAACACCCTAGATCTTGTCATCACTGAAAATTGCCCCACTGCCAAGCCTCCAGGTTCAAAAAGCCTACTCTCCAAACCCAACTTCTAATCTTTCTATCCATGTCTCCCCTCAAAACTTCCCATCTCTCAAACTGCCCATCTTCTCTCTCCCTTTGAGCCCTTCCTTCCTGAGTCAGGCCTGTGGTCATTTCTCCAGAACAGGGGCAAATGCACAGCATCATGTCCCTCGGGAAAACTTTCATATATATTAATTTTCTTCATCTTTTTCATCAGTGTACAGATGAGGTTGGATACTTTGTCCAGGGCTGCCAGCAAAGGTCAGCTACATAATTTGCAAGGTCCAGTGCAAAATGAAAATTCAGGGCCCCTTTGTTCAAAAGCCAGGGGAAACCCTCTAAAATATTAGTACCTAAAACTTCTTCCTCTAAGAATATTTTGTTACTTGTGAGATATAATAGGGGTAACTTATTCTAAGCTAAAATTTTAAATTATTTGTGTGAATTTTCTCTTCATATTTATATTGTGTGATGCTAGTTTTAAATGCAAATATAAGCATGCATACACATACGAAATCATTGGTATCTCCCAGCTTGTACATGCATTTGTAATTGCTCTTATTGGCACAGTGGAACTAACTGCTTTTATTTCACTTTTTGTTCTGCATACATTCTATCAACACTTCAGCTTAAGGGTAAGTAAGGACTAAAAAGAAAAGGAACGACATGAGACTTTACCTTTCTCTGTCCTTGTATGTCACCATATTCAGCCTAAGTAGTTGGCTAATATAAAGCAAGAAGTGTATGTAAGAAAAGAGACTAGGGTGCCCAGGTTGGTTGTGTTTCTTTCTTTCTTTTTTTTTTTTTATTAAATTCTTTTAACTTCTACGTAATGCACCTTGGTTCTTATCTTGTTCCCCATTCCTAGCCCTCCCTTCACGCCCTCCACCCTTCCCTATTTACAAAGACTTTATTTCCATTTTTTCCATTTCTCATCATTTTTCCT
>NW_004624784.1:10851027-10994958 GCF_000247695.1 Heterocephalus glaber | reverse complement strand
TTTTTTCCAGATCCCCTTTTGTTGCCAGTTCAGTGGGTCCAGGTGGTTGAGTATCAGAGTGTTCCATCTCATTTCCCTTTGGAGTTGCTGTAGGTGATCTGGAAGTCTGGTTTTGAGACTTGTTTACGTGTTTTCTCATTTCGACTGGGGTGGGGGGCTGTTAGCACCTGCACGGATTACTTCCTCTGAGCTGGGAGAGTTGGGACAGGGGCCAGGAGCAGTGGTAGGGATGGTGACCCAAAAGCCCTTTCCTGTGGGCTGGGAGCAGCGGGAGGGATGGTGGCTAATAAGCCCCTTCCTCTGGACCAGGAGCAGTGGGATGGTGGCTCAGAAGCCCCTCCCTCTGGGCCGGATAGGTGGGAGGTATGGTGGCCCGGAAGTCCCTTCCTCTGGGGCAGGAGCAGTGGGACAGAAGGTGGCCCGAAAGCCCTTTCCTCTGGGCTGGGAGCAGCGGGAGGGATGGTGACCTGGAAACCCCTTCCTCTGGACCAGGAGCAGTGGGACGGCAGCTCAGAAGTCCCTACCTCTGGGCCGGGAGCAGCGGGACTCAGTACCGTGGTCTGGTGGTCTGGTGTCCCCTGCGTCTTTGTAGTGTGGAACCAGGTGGCTGCCTGTGTGCAGCAGGGTGAGTCGGAGTTTTCCGCGTGACTTGGGACCTCGGTCGGGCGTGCCCAGACCTGCCTGTCTGCAGAGGACTGATTCGGCATGTTCAGGACCTCGGTAGGGCGTCGGTTGTGTTTTTTTAGAATCCCATTACCTTCTTCTGTGCTTGCAGTGTGTTCTGGCAAGAACTTTCTTTTTTTTTTTTTTTTTTTTTTGGTACTGGGAATCAGACTCAGGACCTTGAGCTTTCAAGGTAGGGGGCAAAACCACTGAGCTAAATCCTGGCCCTCATTTTTTTTGTTGTTTTTGTTTTTTGTGGTAGGGATCGATCGCAGGACCTTGTGCTTGTGAGGCAGGCGTGGTGCCACTGAGCTAATACCCCGGTCGCTTGCAGTGTGTTTTGAAGGAAAGATGTGTCCTGTTGGTTTGCCATTGTCCTGCTTGCTCAGTCACAGTTACATTGGTACGAAGCATAAGCACAGAGCTCAGTGGACCCATGATGCGTGAGAGCTTAGCCAGACTCAGAGTGAGGACAAAGTAAGTATGAAGCCAATGTAGTGGCCCTGTATCCAAATGAAGCAGCAAAGAGTGTGGGACATGACCCCATGCCTATTTCCTCGGCTCACACACATTCTGTGTGTTTCCGTCAGATGTGGCAAAATACAAGTTCAGAAATAAAATTGTTAAGAATTTCAAAACGGTGCCAGCAGTGCTTTCAACCAAGCACAGGACCCTTGTGAGAGCGAGATGTTGGCAGCCCTAGGAAGAGCTGTGGCCTTGCTCAAAACAACTTTTCATCTAAGGCCAGTCTCAAAGAAGGGGGCACTGTCAACATCTAGGACAATAAATGCTGCAATCCTGAAGGGCAGACTTGGGCAGCTCAGCCCAGCATCCAGGGCAGCTGCCCTCCTACCCTACAGAAAGAGATGACCTTCCCCTCTTCCAGGACGAATCCCTCCACCAGCACTGGGCCAATATTTCACACATGCCCCAACCCCATACTGGGGATTGAACCCAGAGCCTTTGCACTAAGCTATACCCCCAGCCCCTTCTAATTTTTTTTTTAATTTTGAGAGCAATTCTCACCAAGTCACTAAGTTGCCCAGGCTGAGCATAAATTTACCATTCTCCTGCCTCCTGCCAGAGTGCTAGGATTACAGATATGTGCCACCACACCCAGCCCACAAATGCTCTTTATTCCTTCCTTTCCTACCACCCTTAATCTTGTCCAATTAATTATCCCCCCTTGTCTTTACCCCTTCAGTTTTATCTCCAATACCAGCTCCTTTAACTTACCTACAAACATGTTCAAGTCTCTTTCTATTAAAAACATCCCATTATTTAGCCCTGCTTCCCTTAGAAGCTACTGTCCTCTTCTTATCCACCAAGGTCCCTCAGGGAAGTTTCCACCTGCCATTTCTAACTTTTCCCTGGGCTTTACCCACTCAGCCCAGTGTCCTGTGGTTTCTTCATCCTGAACACCCCAAAACTCCACCCACTAAGGCCTCTCCCACCACTAATTTTTATGCCCAATGTCTGCTCTGCTGCCTTCAAAGTACCTGATCTGTTCATTGTTCCCAGTGCAGTTGGCCACTTCCTTTCTTAAGAAACCTTCTCTTCTCCTTTGATATTTGTCACAGGCTACTAATTGCTCTTGGTCTACCAACGTTTCTCACATTGTTCCTTCTCATGCCCTAGCTCTGATTCTCCTTCACTAACCTGACTAGATTTTTGCTATTTCTCCCGGCTCTCCCCGGTTGATTTTCATCTCCTCTCACCTCTAAGCCAGTGATTCCCAATTCACCTCCCAAGTTTCAGATCTTTTTGTTTTCTAAACGTAAATTTGATCACACAATACTTCAGATTTTTAAGTTATTTTTAAAAATTATACAAGTAATCCATGCCTTCTATTTTTAAAAAATGGAGATATAAAGATAGATTTAAAAATGCAAAATGGAAAAACTGAAATTCCAACTTCCAGAGAGATGACTGATCACTAGTAACAGGTTAATACATATCTAACTTTTTATAATTTTTCTGGGCAAAAATGTTGAATTTTTTATACAAAAATTTGGGGTTTTTCACTAAAATTTTAGTTATTCTTTACATACTCCTTGGCAATTCTTTTTTACTATAGTCTTTCCAAGTCACTAAATATAATTCTACAACATCATTTTAGTGACTACATAGCATCCCATGGTGATTGTATCAAAAATTTGGGGAGGAGGAAGGGTTAGAAATGATCAAATATGTTACATACATGCACTGACTATTCCATATATCTAGGCATTAATAAAAATACTTTTAAACTTTCTCTCTAATTTTTATACAGAAGCCTGTTTCAACATTTCTACTCTTATAAACAAAATGGCAGTGAACATCCATGGGTAAAGTGCTGGGTTCAAGCATAGGAGCATTTTTAAGGTTGCTCACAAATATTTCCAAATGACCTTCAAAAAAGATCATACCAATGTATAGTCCTATCAGCAGTAGATGAGTGTATCAGTGTTTCCAAATCCTTACAAGAATAAATAATAGTGTGTATTGCTTTTAACTCCATCTATTGATTTTTCTCATCATTTCAATAGCATTTCATGATTTTTTGCCTTGTTTATTGTTATTTGTTTATTGTTCCTTGTATTTCTTCCCTTAAAAATTGCATTTTTGCTTTCCTTGTCTATTTTATTCTATAAAGATTTTTTTGTTTATTGATTTGTAAGAAACATCTACAATTTCTTAGCACCTGTAACTAGATTTCCCCAGAGCCCTATAAGATCAAAATTTCCCAAACAAAACTGATTATGTCTCCAATAAAACTCATTACATCCATAGTTAATAGTATCACCAACTCCCAAGTTAGCCAAGGCAAAAAACTTGAGAAATAGCACATTTTCTCCCTCTCCTTCTCTTCTGATCCAGTCACAAAGTCTTGTAACTTTCAAACAGCCCTGAGTCTGTCTCATCTACTTATCCTCCCTGTCACTACCATAGCTTGGTGGCAATCACAACCTCACCTCTTGATCTCACTGTCTCTTGTTTGAACCATTGCAGAAGGCTCCTAATAGCATCCAGCTTTCTCCCCTCTGTGTCATCCTCCATAATGACACAAAAATAATTTTCCTAAGAAACAAAAACCTGGAAACGCCAATCCCTTCCTTAAAACCCTTTAGTGGATCCCAATTACTTTCAATGCAATGTGACCATTGCTTAGCATTGCACAAGAGGCCCTGACTGATCTGGCTCCAAGTTACTTTCTATATCCACCTATGTTATTTTAGCCTTTGCACCCACACCCAATTCTAGTGAATACTGCTTCCCCAAGATGTCATGCTCTTATATGACTTCATGCTTAATTTCTTTGAGGGTAGGGCAGGAGCTGCCTGGTCACCACTTACATGGCATATTTTGCCCCTGGAAATGCCCAAGAAGTAAGTCAAGCATGCACGCTTTGGATCTTTAGCTAGTAGGAAATAAGGATAAAAAGTTAACCTCTTATAGCTAGAAAATCTGAGTCAAAAAATACCTGAAGGATAACTGAGATTCATTCAGTGGTCGAGTGCTTACCTTGCATAACATGTGCAAAGCCCTGGGTACAAACCCAGTACTGAAAAAGAAATATAAGCAAGCAAACAAATAAACAGCTGAAGGAGCCCTCTTCAATAAAAAGTGATATCTAAGCAACAGAATGCCTGGATTCAAGCCTCAGCTTTGCATTTACTGGCATATGGTTCATGGCAAGTTACTTAACTCTTCCATATCTCAGTTTCCTTGTCTTTAACTGATCATAACTATGACTCCTGATAGGTGCTGAGGAATTACTATAGATAAATCACTTAGAAGAATTCCTGCCATGAATAAGAGTTATTTAAATAGATGATATATTTGGGATAACTAATGTGGGTGCCATCTTATTGTATATGTAAGTGGTTAAGTAGATGAAATGGTATAATGTGTGTGCAAGCTCTTTGGAAAATTTGAAGCACTATGGCATTACTATCTCTCTTTTAATTTTAAACAAGATAAGTCTCCAAGAAGTAACTCATGAGATTTCTATAAGGATTAAATGAGACTTTTAAAATAATTATGCATACCCCATCTCATTCCAAAGTGATTTTGAGTATATTCAACTCCAGAACTTATACAGAAGCAAGATGATGTAGCAGTAAGAGCATGTAAGATTAGACTTATGTGGGTGTGAATCCAGGTTCTCTTACTTATTAATACAATGATGTCTCCAAGTCCAAATCTATTTGTATTTATGAAATTCTTAGAAATATTAATTTAGAAATGATAATTATCATTTGGTTGAAAGAAGGCCATACCAAGGCTTTCTTGGCAGGAGGAATAAGGCAGATATTCTAAGTAAGTATTAAAGGTTGAGTTATATTGTGTTAGTTCCAAAGAACTGGAGGGCAATAGACATCCTTCTCAGGTGCCCAGTGGCTCAGCTTAGACTCAGACAGCAACAGATTGAATTTCAACTCAGAAGCCATTTTAAATGTTGCTATTTAGCCCTTATTCTATTCAGCCTTCCATCATAGTTAATTATTTCTGTCTTCTGCATTAAATGTCTCTTCCTTGAAGTCATTGACCTCATCTTTGTAAACATAATGCCTACACATTCTTGGCATTCAGAATAAGTCATTTGTTCTTGTGAATGAATGCAAGAACAAATACCATCTTCCAAGTGAACTCTTAGACACACGTGAAGGCCTAGTTCAATTAACATCTTTCTGAAATGAGCTCAGTTGAGAAAAGAACACAGATTTCTTTAACACAGAAGTAATGAGGGACATAGGTGGGAAATTTCAATTCTAGAGTAACTTTTTTCTGTATGGAGATACAGAAAAAAATGTCAAAGTGGACTCTGCATCTATACCTAGATTATAGACCTCTGGCCATGCTAGTCACACAAATCTTCACATGGATTATGTAACAGTCTGGGTCTGTGATGGAGGCTGAGCCTCCAGAGGAAGATATTGAGAGACCTTCCTACAGGTTTACCATGGCTGTCACAGGCAAGTGATGGCCCAAAAGATCAGACAATGCCAGGAGGCTGCCTCTGCAGCCTGGGGGGCTCTGGCCTCTCTCTGAGACATGGGGGGTGCTGAAAAAGGACTTTGCTAATGTCCCCACTTCCACCACCACCCACCTGCACCCTTCATTGTTCTGCCATAAACTCTTCATGATAAGAAACACAAGCTCAAATACTCCAGATAAGTTTCTGGTTCTAAAATGGTCAAAGGATGTTAGATTCCATACCTGTATTCTTTCTTTAGTACCTTCCTTTCCTTTTTTTTCCCTACCAGCCCTGACCAGCCTAGCAGCTGACCTCCAAAGAACCAGTCAGTTTAAAAAAAAATATATATATATATATATATATTGGCTAAGGTTTTCAAAAGGTTTGGACATGGAGGACTGGTAAGGGGCTCCTTCTCATGCTGAACATGCTTCCCCCGCCTATGGGAATCCCGACCCAAGGCAGCCGGATGCAGCTCTGTCTGGATTTGGGTAGGAGTAACCCTAATCTCACAGATGGGGCCAGAACGTGAGGACTATCCTGAAGTTTCCCAGTGATTTCTAACAGCTGCATCTGCACAGAAGGCTGCACCTGCACAGCAGGCTGCACCTGCACAGCAGGCTGCACGGATGTAGTAAGAGCAGGTGTAGGTGTGGGTGTGTACAAAGCCATATACTCTCCTGATTGGCTTGATCTAGGCAGAATCTAGGGGTCTAAAATGCACACATCCAAGTATGAGTTTTTCCTTTCTCTTTCTTCTTTGTTCTTTTCTCCCTGTGAATATTTGCTTCCTGGACCCAAAGAGTTAGAAAAACCCAGCACACTGTTATGTCCCTTACTATTGTAGCAACTTATGCTCAGATTAGCCCTGCTGGCTTTAATCAGAGACACTGGCAATTCCTGAAGCAGTTGGGTCTTGGAATGCCAGTCCAGATCACATCTCTGTGGTCTGCGGGTTTCTGCCGTGAGTGTGTAGGGGTTGGATGGGAGCAGGGAGCGGCACCAAAGTGTGAGCGGGAGGAGGCAGTCGCACACAGTAGACTTTTGTCCTGGACTGTATGTTAAAACAGGTACAATGTGAAATCAAAGAGGAGATAGAGGGGGGAGGCTGTGCTGTGTCCCAGTGTGAAGAAAACAGCCTGCTCTGAAGTTATCACGCCTCTGAATACAATGTAATTTCTTCTAGGGCAGTGCTCTGATAGCTTGGCCAGCAGGAAAGGCTGAGAGCCATGTGTGAGGGCAGAAGGAGGAGGCACTATGAGCCAGCCTGTACCGTGGTTCCAGGGACCGCTCGGTTTCCGCGCCTTCATCTAGGACACGGACCGCTCTGGCCCCTTCCCACTGGGCTCAGCGCAGCCTCCAGCCAAACCTATTCCAACCAAGGTTAGACATTCCTTCCTTTCCCCTTGCTCTGGAGTACCGGCAACCTTTTGCTTCTTTTGTCGGAACTGTAAAGAATCCACAAGGCACCTAGGCAATCAGGGCATTCAAGGTTAAAAGAAAATTTCTGAAAAGAATTCCAAGATACCCTGGCTGCTGTAAGCACGGGGGTGGGGGGTGGAGGCTGGGAGAGGGGGGTCTTGAACTGTCCTGGGAAGGCCTCCTTTAGGTCCTCCCAGACATCCCACCCTCCTCAGTTAGGCAAGTCTTTAGAGAAAGACTCATCCACATCCCTCAGCACCCTATTCTGAGAGCCACCAATACCTCCTGCCTAACTTTTCCCATTTCATCCTGAGTCCTTTTTCTGCTGCTAAGAACACAGAGGCTAGGAACTGGTGGTGCTGAGGAAGATCTTATCTACCCAAATGCACAATCTTTCTGCCACCTTTCATGGGTGGGCAATCTGTGGAAATGGGTGGAGCCTGTGACACGTGTTGTTTTGAGACTCAGTGGGGCAGTCCAGGCACAACAGGGCCCATTTTGGTTATCTAGGTCATTGTGTCCAGGCAGCCCTGGCCAGCAAAGTGGCCCTTTTATCCCTGCCAAGGTATGAGGGAGAAACAGTCCACTGGCTATGTCTCTAGCTATCTAAGGTATCTTAGGGTGGACAAAAGGGAAGAATTTAATTATCCCTCCCTACACACATGCACACACACACACACACACACACACACACACACACGCCTAGAAACTTTGAAGAAGAGTCTCAGGGCTGGGGATGTAGCTCAGTGGCACAGCACCTGCCTGGCAAGCACGAGATCCTGAGTTCAATCCTTGGCACCCCCCCCAAAAAAAAAAAGAGAGAGAAAGAGTCTAGCTTAAACCCATGACTCTCCATGTACTTCAGCAGGAAGAGGAGTACAGAACTCTTTTTATAGATAAAAGAAAGGGGGGACACCAGTTGTGTCTTGGCTTCAGTGGTGTACGTGGCTGCATTGTGGGGTGAAGGATTGCAGGGCTGAGCTGACAAGGAAGTAAGGGTAAGGATTGGCTGTGGGCAGCTCACAATTTTTCTTAATTAGCCATGGCATCTTGCCCATCATCAAAATAGATAACAGGTGTCCCATAAGGACACCACATGAGAGTCACCATTTATCGCTGTTCTGAGAGGAAACTGACAACATGACGGGTGACACAGCAGAAATAATGAAGAAAAATGGTAGCAAGCAAGGAGAGGCCCCATCAAGGGAGCCTTGTAGTCAGTTCCCAAAGGGAAGCCTCCCACCAGCACCCCCTGGGGAGAACGGCACCTCCCAGGTGGCCTTTCCTCCAAGCAAAATTTCCATCTTCCATTACTACAAGGCAGGTAGCATGTGGTAGCATTTCAGGGTCATTGGCAATCCCTCTTGTCCCATCATGGGTCGCTGCGAATGTGTGTCAGAGCCCCCTGAAATGCCACTTTGAAAGTTTCATTATTTTAGGTATCTCAAGTGCAGGCAACCCTAATTTGCCTGTATGGATTATCTCTGGCAAATGTTACATTGTAGGCCACTGACCTGCCACCCAACATCCTTCTGGTCATTCTGCTCTAATAGTTGCTAGATTCAGATTAAAGGCAAAGAGCAATCCTTCTAGTGTCCCAGATTTATCTTCCAAACCACCTGTGCTCAAGCCTTTCCATTAGAAACAAAACAATCCAGTCTTCTCTAGTTAATTCTGAATCTTTTTTTACTCAATTAAGGATGCCTGAAGAACTGGAAAAACATGATTTCTGGAGATTAACACTGAGTAGATAGACTGAGTAAAGATGTGCCCTCAGCAATGTGGGTGGGCACTGTTCAACCCATTTTGAGTCCACATAGAACAAAACCCAGAGGATGAGATAATTCATTCTATTCTTGAGCTAGAACCCCCATCTTCTCTAGTACTTGGACATTAGAGCTCTTGGTTCCCTGGTGTTGGGACTCTAGGACTTATACCTACAGCTCCCCAGCTTCTTGGGCCTCCAGACTCAGACTGAAGTACGCCACTAGCTTTCCTGAGTCTCCAGTTTACAGAGGGCACATTGTGGGATTTTTCAGCCTCCATAATCCATTATATTATAATATTGGTTCTGCTTCTCTGGAGAAACCTATACTACATCAGCCCTCCCTATAGTGTACATTCCTTTTTAGCTACCACCGTTACACACCTTTTCTCTTCACAGATGGCTTTTCCAAAGTGTCTTCAACTGCTGACTTAGTCAGCTTTCCAACACTGTGACAAAATACCTGGAAAAAACAATTTAAAGAAGGAAATATTTATTTTGGCTCTGAATTTCAGAGATTTCAGCCAATTGTTGCTTGGTTTCAATGTTTCTGGGCCTGTGAATGGCAAAACATCATGGTGGAAGTGTGTGGTGAAACAAAGCTGCTCATTTCATAGCAGCAAAGAAGCAGAGAGGAGAAAGAGCCCAAGAGGAAGAGGCTGGGAACCAGATAGAGGTCCCAAGGTCACACCTACTCAAGTTCCACTCCCTTCAACTAGGCTCCACCTCTGTTTCTATTACCGCTTAATAATGCCATCAAATCATGATCTCATCGATGGATTAATCTTCTTGATGAAGTCACAGCTCTTACCATCCAGTCACTTCCCAAAAGCCCACCAGTTAGCAACCAAGACTTTTGCACATGAATTTTGGAGAACATTTCAAATCCAAACCATAACATCCTCACATCCCATTAACTTCATGGCCAGTACCAGTTTGATTTTTTCCCAACAACCACTGGAACAGCTCTTTCCAAAGCCAGTGGACACTTTCAGCTCTTAGATTACTGATCATTCCTTTTTCTTGCCATTCATTTCTCCCTTGGCTTTGGAGAAGCTACTCTTCTCAGGTTCTCTTTCTACTCCTCCAGCCATTTCTTCTCAGACTTCATAGCAGCTCCTTTTCCACTCCCCATGGCACAAATGTGTGTGTGGGGTCTTCCAGGCCCAAAACTCAGCTACTACTTCTCATTCTGCATGATGTTCCTAGGCAGATTCATGGATTCAATAATCTTGTGTATCTTTTTTTTTTTTTGTACTGGGGATCGAACTTGGGACCTTATGCTTGCACAGCAGGCGGTGGAATCACTGAGCTAAATCCCCAGCCTGATCTTGTATATCTTGATGACTCCCAAGTCTGTGTTTGTCACCCAGATACCTCCCTTGATTTTCACCATTGTATATCTAATCATCTTCCTTGAATTACACCACTGTGTATTTAATTTCTGACAGAAACTTCTCCGAGTATATTTTACAAGCATCTTATCCTGAACATATACAGAATTGATTCCTGTTGGTCTCTCTTTCACACTGAAATGCATGTACACATATGCACACTTGGCCAAATCTCCTGCTCAGAAATAGCACTATTACCCACCCTAATTTGAGTTTGTGAAGACAATCACACAGCTTTTATACTGCTTCATCTATTCTCTCATGCTTTGAGAGCAACTGGCCAGATCTTGCAGGCTGGGACCTTGAACTGGGCCCAAAATCTCTGGTACATGCATGCCCACCCACACAAAACTGAGCAAAGGCAAACAAGGGTCCAAGGAGTACTAAAGATCAGAGGTTAAATGAGGCCAAAAAGAAGAGATAGAGCAATGATGATCCATTCATATATGCCAAGAACCTTGCAATGGGAAAAGAGATACAGAGATGGGATCAAACATAGGAAAAAGACAAAAGAGAAGCAGACAGGCTCTTGGAGACCCCATCATGATGAGTTTTAGGACAGCCACCCCAGCTACAAGGGGGTTGGTCAAACCAAACAAGGGGCCCCCAAAATTATGCACTGGATAATACAAAATTATACAGTGGACACATCAGAGCAGAAGTCTTACCCAGTGGACTGATTGATTAACAGAAGCACAGAAAAATCTCTGAGTAGGAGGGCATCTTGGATTCCTAAGACTCATTCAAGATCATCTAATACTAGGATCCAGAGAATACAACTTGGTTCCAATCCTCACCAGATGCCTAGCCTAAAACCCCTAGCTCAATTCAGGCACCTGAGAAGCAAGAGTGTGCCTAAGCCTGCAGTTCATGCTCATCTGTAGATCTCCTTGGAAGAGGGTTGGAGAAAAGAAAACAAGAGCAGGAGAATGAGTTAGAGAGGCTGATGCCTGTGCTCTCTACTTGGTGGTTTGTGTGTATGTATCTTGTACTGTGTCATTGATGGTCATTTCTCTGTGGCCATCTAGCCTATTCTGTCCCTGGGCCCAGTTTAATTTGTTGTTGCATGATTGAAGAATGAGCAGACCAGGGTAGCTGGTGCACTTTTTATGGTGCAGCAACAGCAGGATGTTGTCCTACTAGAGGTGTTGGCCTTGGACTTATTGATGGGCCATAAAAGCCTTTCTAGTATTTCAACAGAGTTCATTGAAGACAACCACAGAAAAAAATAGCTTGGGTGATGTAATACATGTGAAATGAGTGCCTGCTAAGTACAGATAGAAGGTGGATCCTTATGTGTTGACAGAGGATGGTTTTTGTATAGGGATGAGGTTGCACTCTAGCCACCAAGCTTTTCTTTTGATGGAAACATGACAAAAAATTTGGAGAAGTTAAGATGAGATCACAAAGAAATAGGGAAGAAAAGAGAGAAGTAATACTTCATGTTTACTAAACTGCTACTGGATGTCAGGCCACTGACTAGATGGTAGAGGAAAAGTTACTGCAGGAAATTCACGAGTTGGGGGAAACAAATATAATGAACTACTCTAATATTATAATACTATGTAGAAGACACAATGATAGGCATGATGATGATACTTTACATGGCCTGAGCATTTACTATGTACCGGGTAGCCTGTGGCATGCTCCAGATATGTTATATTTTTAAACCTATAAACCCTATGAGCAAGACATTATAGATAAGGAAGTTGAGGCTTCTGAAAGTCAGGTAGCTTAGCTTGAAGTTAAAGAGCCAAGATTCAAACCCATTACCTGGAGAGCTTGCTGATTCTCTGGTTAAAGTGAAAGCAGAGGAAAACAGAAGAGAGAATGAGCAACTCTTCCCAAAGAGCTCAGGTATGACTTCAAAGAGATGACATGAGTTGAATATTGATGAACTGGCAGGGGTGTACAAGATAGCAAAGGAGAAGACAGTCCAGACAGAGAAGCATGAACAGAGGTGGAGTCTATATGGAGAACTAGTAAATACATATATTCCAATGTATGCACATACACACACACTTGTACATACACTCACTTGTGCATATACATACATACACAATTTTGATATACATTCTTACACATATATACACTCATTCACACACACACTTATACACAGCCAGACCCACACATACATAGGCATGCACACACTCACAACATAAGGACACACAGTTTACCTGGCCTGTGAGATGTCTGCCTGAGGGCCATGTTCACTGTCATTAATCTTCTTTCCTTCCTAGTCTTTGGTTTCAGTGGTTCAATGATAATAAGTGTCCCCTTCACCAAATGCCTCCAGGCTCCAGGAGCTGTACTAGATGCTCACTATACACTACCTCCAGTGCTTACGAGAAACCAATGAGGCAGGTATTGTGGGTCCATGGCACAGAAGAGATTACAGGGCCATGTAGTTCATCAGTGACTTTAAACCTATATCTCTCTGTTTGTTTCTACAGCCTGAATTATTGAAGCCATCAAGCTGCTTCTTAAATTATAAAAGCCCCCAGAGCAGCTTTTGGCCCAGAGAGGAGTGATCAAGCCCATGCAGCCTGAAAACCAGCAGGCTAGAGCAGAGACCCACTGTGATGACCCCACTGAGGCAGGCCCTTCTCCCTGCAGGACAAGGAGCCTGCAAAGGATTGTGGGGGTGTGGGGGAGTCACTGGGAAGAATGTAAGCACTTCACATTCCTGTGGTGGAAGCTACCATCATCACAGAAGATTGGAGTTCAAATTTATCTGAAAGGATGAGAAACTGAGGTGCAGGCCCAGGGTTAATGGGCTGGTGTGCAGAGACTCAGAGAAAATCAGTCCCCAGCCAAATTGTAGGCCAGTGTTCTTCCTACTGACCACACTGCCTCCCAACTCCAACCCTGATGCTCAGAAATCTTCACTATGCATTCTTTTCATTAATTAATTGGCATGGGCAGATACGTAGAGTTGGAATAGTTGGCATGTACGAATTTGTTTTGTTTCTCTGCACATGCTCCAGTTTCCAGGAAGGCACAATGCTGAGCAAGGGCATGGTGGGACCTTAACAGATGGCCTCGTTGTAGCCCAGAGAGATTAGCTGAAGCAAGAAGCTTAGAATAACATCTTGAAGACCAGATTCAAGATCTTTTTTGCCCCAGATCTAGCCCTGGCAGGTTGGTATAATTTTATCTTATATCCTGAGAAGATCACTCTTCCTTCTTCCTTCACTTTCTGGGTCTCAAACTCAGATCTGTATATCTGTATCTTCCCGGGTGGCTATTTTCCTCCTTACTGTATTCCTTTCTTCGTTTTCCCACTTCGTGCTGAGCTGATTTATAGGCCAGAGTCATCCCCTGGGCTGGGCGGAAAAATAGCAAGGAGACAGATTAATGATCCTCTCAGCATTGCTCAGGAAAGTGTCGGCACAGGAGCGAGACTGTGGTGCAGTAGAAGCTGGAAAGGCTTACATTCATCTCCTGTATGCCATGCCGAACAAGAGCAGACTCCCTTGTGCCAGCCTCTGTGTTTAGGCCAGGAAGGAAAGATTTGGGATGGCTCCAACCATCTATTCCAACTACTGCTTTCCTTTATGTAAGGTAACATGCAAGGCCTGAAGGAGCCACAAACTGAGGACAGAAAGAAAGATCAGTGCAGAGGGACTCCCTAGAAAATCTGTACCCCAAAGTTGACTTGAATTAAAGCTTCTAGATTTAAAAAAAAACTGGTCCCCATTGGAACCACAATACACTAAATCCACACCCACGATCTTACACATTTTTGCACACATACATGCACTCAGCTTCTGCTATACATATATATTTACACTCAAAGCCATAGGTTCCTGCCTTAGCCTCTCCTGACTTTAGCACAGGGCCCAGTGTGTTGCAAGGTACTGTAGTGGGAAAAGAAGACACACAGAAACTTTTGCAGCTCCGGGTCCCCAACACGCAGGCAGTCGTAGCTCCCTCTAAAGACCCAGTGGGCCAGGATGGCTCCCCTCCTTCCTCCTTTTCTAATTATGACGGGCCCCAGGGGGCTTGAGCAAGGAGAGGGGAGGACTGCAAGTGGGAAAGGAGGGCAGAGAAGGGAGGGAGGGAGAGAGGGAGGCAGCTGAAACAGACACTTTGTTCTGAGGAGAAACAAGTACGTGGCCAGACATGTGGCCAACCATCCAGAGTTTTCACACTTCCCTTCTTTGCTTCCTCAAAGGGGAGGAGGCACAGGGATCCCGTTACTGTTCACTGGAGGACTGTGCAATGGAAAAGGGAAAGACTTTTCAGGTCTGAGTGGCAATAGTAGCCTGATTTGTCTGTGTACTCTAATCAGGTTTAATGTCACTGATTGTCCTCTGTGAAGTGGGTTTTGTCATTGCTTCAGATAAAGGGGAGCCTGAGGTTTCAGAATCACTTGAGTCAAGCCACAGCCTTTATGTCTCTTTGCCCCTAGCCCAGAACACTTTATAGCTCTCCTGTCTTAGAAAAGGCCTGGCTTCCCCTTCTAGGGAAGGGGACATTAACAGTAACCTCTCACAAGTGAAAAAAAAAAAAACCAAAAACAGACGTACAAACCTAACTCACAGACATTTGATTTAATTCAACATTTTGTTTTTAATTGAAGGCCCCAGTGCATGCCAGGCACTATGCCAAGTGCTGGGAAGAAGGGATGGAACAAGCCCAGTCCTAGCCTCATGATCAAGTGGAGAAGGCTGAGCAGAGGGTGATAAGGCCTTGTTATTTCATGCGTGATTCTAAGAACCCTGTTAGGGAAAGGACCATGGGAAGGAGGAAACCCTCTGCTTACTTGTCAGCTAAAAAGAGAAGGATAATCCTAGTGGCAGGGAATTCTCCATGACATCTACTTCGGTCTTCCTCAGCAGCTCCTGGCTAATCCAGTTCCCCAAGCCTCTTCTCCTCCCCAAGACTTAGAATGAAGTTAAAATGTCAGATCCTCTCTGGACAATAGGATTTCTTCTCTTCCCGGATCTGTTTTGTTGTGGCCATGAAGATTGCCTGGCTGAAGATTTGGAAATAGCAACTATGGGCCGGGGATTTAGCTCAGTGGTTCTGGCGCCTGCCTTGCAAGCTGAGGACCCAAGTTCAATCCCCGGTACCAAAAAAAAAAAAAACAAAAAAACCCAGAGTGCATGGAAATAGCAACTATTCCAATTATGTAAAGTGTGGTTAAAGAAAGTGTCATGGCCCTTCACATGCCCCTTTCACTTAATTCTTGCCTTGCAACCCTTGCTTGGGCTGACAAGCATAATAGATCTACTTGATGCATCTTGAGCTAAAATAAAATGTCTAGTCAAAAGTGCTTAGAATCCCTCTAGGCTGGAGTTGGCTAATGATGTCATTACTCCAAAGGGTTGGGTGTTATTTTTAGGATGGCCATTTCCTCCCACATTAAGGCTCATTTGGATTTTGTTCCTGTGTAATACTCTACCCACACAATAGAGGTCACACAGAGAAAGGAGGCCTGGCTTGGGCTTGGGCAGCCCACACACCCTTTCTGGACAGCTGAGGTCTAAGGCCATTCGAACATGAAGAAAGCTTGTCTTGAATGGTGGGAGATCAGACCAAGGTCAAAGGCTGCCTAGGCTGGGCTTGTGTCAGTATAGCTGGCTTGTTGATATGACAATGACCAATTTTATGTCATCCACACCCCATTTACTTCTCAGCCCTTCATACTTCTCAACTATGAGCCAGCTTAAGACACCTCCAGCTTGACTCAAATCACAGGGCTAAAATGGCCTTGCAAATATTCTATCACTCATAAGACAAATTCTCTGGACTCTCAGGTGAGGTAACCTTTACTATACTGGGAAGAGCATGAATCAATTTTTTTTTTTTTATCAGCATAGGCTTTGCAATCAGATGGATCTAAGATCAAATCCTAGAGCTGATGTTTACTGGCTTTGTGACCTCAGCTAAGTTGCTTAATATCTCTCAGCTTAATTTTCCTCATCACTAAAAGAAAAATAATAGTATCAACTATATAAGTTTATTAGAGAATAAATATGAAAAGATATATAAAACACTTAGTGACCCTGGAACAAAGAAAACAATTAATAAATGCAACTGTTATTATTTATTATCATCTCTATTATTAGTATAAATCAAAGAGGTACAATTTTGAAATCCAAAAAGCCCTGAATTACTAAGATTTTTCATAACTCATTTGGCAGTAAAATCTGACCTGACCTGAAGTTCTTTGTAGACATCATTTATCCCACTTAAGATGAACATTTACTGGAGAAATCTGAATGCTTTTGCCTATAATGTGAAGCCTTATACTCTGCTGGGGTTGTTACATAATATACAGTAACTATATCTTATTACTCTTCTAAAATATGAAGAATTCTGAGTCCTGATACTCATCTGGCATCTAGGGGGTTTGATTAGCAATTGTGTTTAGCATTTCTCTTCTGGCCAGACCTCTGGCTTTGCAGCACCTAGCCCACCTTTCCCCCTTCCCACCTAGGCAAATAAAAATGTGTTCATCTCCTATCGGTTATGAAGCAGTAGCCATCTCCTGACAAATCCCGTTTACCTTCCAGGTAGGAAAATCATCCCATTTTGCTATACAGAGGCTTCATCTGTTACTGAACCTAGATCATTGATTATGGCAGATGAGGGCAGAAAGGTCAATAAAGGAGCCTAAGGTCATATTCTTTCTGAGAACATTACTCTTCCATATAAGTAACATTTTGCTTTACTGAGCACCTACTGTGTGTGCTATGTTCCTTACACACATCCTAAAAGTCACAGCAATCATGAAGTAGGCATTATTACCCCACTTGGCAGATTTGTAAATGCCGAGAAACTCAGATAAATTCCAACCTGATCTCAAAACAACTGCTTCTCCTTCTACAGCATTGCTTGCTCTCATAAAATCATAGAAGAACAAAAATAGTAAATTTGAAATTCATTTCAGTCCCATGGATTGTATGATATTATTTCTTTTAAGACCCAAGCCCTACCTAGGGATCAGTTTGCAAATCTGGGAAATGGCAACGTTGTTGGATGCCAGATATTTTCCAATTGCTCCTGTTCTCAGAAATTGACATTTATTTGTATTACATGGCACCCTCTTCCTTTAATTTTTCCTCAATTTCTTGCAATAGTACTTGTGAGAGGAGTTTTAGGACCATGGGATTTAGTGGGGTGAGGAGGTAGTAGTGTGTTGGGAGGTATGTTTTGTGCTTGTGTGTCTGGCTTGATCTGATAAGATCATCTAAGTATGAAAGTCAAGAAAAGAGACCTGATCACCTTGGCTTTGAACCCACAGGTGAATGTTCAGGGTTATGCTCCTCCAGCACACAGTGTGCTAAGCCAGGCATGAGACTCTATCCATGACAACCTGCCTTCCCTGAAGCCAAAAGTAAAAATCAAAGGCAGCTAAAAGATTAAAAAGCAAGTGTCCAGAACCAGAGAGAGCAACTCACCCTCCCTCGAGACACCCGATGAGACAAAGACTGTGAAGTAAAAGTGTCATGCAGCCCACAAATTAATCGACACTATGCAGAAGTGGTCAGAGTCCTCCTTTCCCCCATAATAGGATGCCCAGGAAGCCTCACAATGAATGCTTCAGTCAACAAGATAGCAAGAACTCGGCCTGGCTGGCAAGGCATTGTTTATTGGCTACCTAGGGTTTTGGATTATGAAAAGATGTCTGAAAGGGACTTTGTTATCTCATTGTACTTCTGCAAGTCGTCACTCCATTCTGTCAGCAGTACTGCTCCTCTTAGAATTCATGACTTTTGATTTGAGGATGTGATTGTTCCTTAGACTGACAATAGTAGGCCTAAAACCAAAGGGTACCCGCTGGATCTGTGGTAGTCTGCAAAATGGAGGTGCAGCTGCTGCTTCTGACAGGCCCTGGTGAATTCCAGGCAGCCTGCCAGGTAACATGGCTGTCAGTGATCCATGAGGTCACCAAGGTATGAATCAACATTGGTGGCATCCATGGTTGCATCCATAATATAGATGGTTCAGGTAGCCTGTCACAGGCCAATGAGAAAGTGACTTGTCTTGGAGGTTTTTCCTTTTTCTTTTAAATACCAGTAGCAGAGAAAGCAATCAGTCAAGAAATGGAGATTGTAGAACAGAGAACCCTATTCAGGTGAGACACTCCTGCAGCTCTGAAATGTGACAGAGAAGTGGCTTAAATTCTGACCACTGTGACCCAAATTATAAAGAAATTCTCATCTCTTTCTTGACCATATATATTGAAGGGCATTTCTCTGTTTTACTTTCTCAGTAGCTCTTTACATGCAAGCTAAAGATTAGAGCTGGAAGAGACTTTAGAGATTACCCTGTCTAATAGCTACATTTTACAGATAGGGAAACTGAGGACCAGAGAAAGGAACTGAATTCTCAAGATCACAGAGCACACCGTGAGAAAACAGAATGGAAGTCATCTCTCTTGATTTCTGGTTTGGTGATTTCCTTACCACCCTTCACTCAGAAGCAAAGATTTTCTAATCCTGCAAAAGAAACTTGTACTTAAGAGGATGTTGTAACTTCAAGTGAAAGCCGTTCTAGAGTACTATAGACAACAGCTGATGGCTGCTGACTTGAGTATACAGATAGCTCAATGCTACAAAATCAAGTGCTGTAGAGTAAATGAATGTGATGATAACAGACACATCTACATAATATATTTTTCACGAGGAAATGAGAGTATATGAAATATATATTATGGAAGATGGTGTTAATGTCACATTTATTTATTCTGCAGCAATCTGATTCTCTTAGCATTTTGGTTTCTCTGTGGGTGCAGTTGTGATTCTTTGAAGCTTGAAGTTTCTCCACTTCATAAATGCTGTTGAGGGTTTCTCACCACCCTTGTCCCTCTAAAGCATGCACACACACACACACACACATTGAAGGATGAATTTAAAAGACAAGCCTGTAGGGCCAGGGATTTAGCTCAGTGGTTCTGCCACTTGCCTTGCAAGCACAAGGACCCATGTTCAATCCCCAGTACCAAAAAAAAAAAGACAAGTCTGTATATTTAACACATTTAACACACTGGTGAGTCAGTAAATAATTCACCCACTGTGTACTGTCATTTAATTCCTACCTGGGTGCCATTTTGCTTTGGGATCTTTCCCAAAGGACATCCTCTTCTTCCCTGCCATGACTAGTCATAACTTCAAGTCACTTAATATCAAAGTCCTGTGGACAGCACAGCTCACTGCTGAGGACCAGAGAAGAATTCCTGAGGGGTTCCACATATGCCTCAACATGTTAGGAGGAGGGACCATCCTCCATTCTTCCACTGAGGTCTTTGACAGTGGTAGAGCCTCCTCCTTCCTAGGATGTCCCTTTCTATGTCCGGCACTGAGAAAAACAAAGTTAGACTGACAACAGTGCTAACAAAGATTAATTCCTATGTCTGATGAGAGTTAATTTTTCTGATTAGAGAACTCTAAGAGATGTGCAGTGACTAAATCTTGACTGAAAATATTCAAATGGTGTAACGGCCAGGCAAGCCCCAGTCACACACCAGTGGCTTAGAGGATTTCTGTGAAACCGGGTAAAGTACAAATCAAATAGATGCACATAGTGAGTACACGAGGGCAGGCAACTCTGGCTGCTAGGTATATGCATATCTAGCTGTATCTGTTTTGTTCCATGTATTTATTTAGTCCCCTTTACAGAACTTCCCAGAAGGTCTGTCTGAAAGCACATGCATTCAGGAAGAAGCAACAAGGGGTTGACGGAGGGGCACCACCTAGAGAAATGTTAACTGATCTGATGGAAACTGCTAGATAAGAGGGCTGCTATCCTAGTCCATCCACCAATTCCCTGGAAAGTTGTTTTAGATCATAGGAGAGGAAGAAGTGGATGGAAAATTGGGACACTCTACCTTGAGACTACTACCTGCACACTGGTAGGGCAAGTGAAAAAGAAACCATTGACATCCAGAACGACATCCCCCGGAGCCCTGTAATCAGAGGGAAGACAGGTGGTAGTTGGGAGAAAGTGTAAGCTTAGAGGGCCAACTGGCTTGGATCTGCATTCTAGTTTCATCTGTGTGAATCTGGACAAGGCACATCCCTTCCGAGAGGCTCAATTGCCTCTTCCAAAAAGCGATGCTCACTCCTATCTATACTGACTTTCAGCATATACAACTTAAAAAATAGCCTGGCAATAAGGGGTCCTCCCACCCCATGCCACTCCCCATCTTCAAGGCCTAACAAGGGAAAGGCCCTCAAGTTTATTTCTGGGGAGACATGGGAGGCTGTGGAGGCTCCTACTTGTAGAACAGTTTAGCAAGTCTGGGGCGGAGGGAGGAACTACATTTTCTTTTCTTTTACATCATCTCTTCCTTTCCTTTCCCAACTCCATCTTTACCTTACCTATCATTCATCCATCTCATAAACATAGATTACATGCTCACCAAGGGCTGGATACCCCCTTCATTCATCTATCAATTCCATAAACATTTGTTGGCAGTCTGTTTTGTGCCAGGCTCTACACTAGTCCCTGAAGATAGGGAGACAGGTCCTTTTCCTAAGCCACTCACATCCATCATTGGAAATGCAGCCACCTTGGTCAAAGGCAGTCTGCTTCTTGGGGCTGGGCATGAGTGTCCAGTGTTCCCTGCTCCGGAGGAACTGGGCTAGTACAGATGTAAATCTTCAGTCAGCACACTGCTAATGGGGCTTTGAAAGTCTCTGCTTTATTAGGGCAGCCAGGAAAGCCGATTTCAGCTGCAAATGCCTTCATTGCCTCCCCAGCAGAAATGGCTAATACCTGCTTTCTGGGACGTGCTCATCAAAAGGAGACTCTCAAAGCCCCATTAGCAGTGTGCTGACACTGGCTGTGCATCCTGGAAGGGCAGAGTCCAGCCTAGTAAAAGGAATCTAGTCTATTTGTCAACAAGAGAATGAGTCAGAGCTCCCCTTCCTCCCAGTCCACTGCCCCCTCTGCCCTCCTCCCTCTTACCTGGCCCACTGGGGCCTGAGAAATTACAATTTCTCAGCAGGGGGTTTGTCATCCTACAATGCACAAGCTCCCCCATCCTCCTGGGCTCTCCCTCCCTTTTTCACTCCATTTCCAATTCTGCAAAGCCTGAACACCCTGCACAGAGACATATGCCAAGGATTTCCCTTCTCTGCCACCACTTGGACCCTACCTAGGAAGGCTGGGCTCTGTGTCACAGTCTCCTTCAGTGGTCACCTAGGCTCCTACAGTCTTGAAGTTGGAAGTGACCTTGAAAGCCACCTGCACCAAACTACTATGCAATAGAAGGACTGCTCCTACAGCACCATCAGCATGGAATCTAGAGGTTTCCAGGAAGTGAAGATGAGCCAGAGAGCCATTATTGGCAGACAGCCCTGAGGGTCCAACCCAGCACACAACTACAGTACTCTGCTACTTACTGGAAATCAGCCTAAATGGAAGATCTGCCATCTCTGGGTGGTAATACAATGAACATCAAAAGAGTTTTACCAGCCAGCTACCCCACCCCAAGCTTTGTACATCCTCATCTCGATGTCTACAATGACTTAGTCTCACCATAAAAGGATGCTCTGTATCAAGAAATACTGACCTCACCTCTCCTTGAGTTTCCGCAAGAAGAAAGGACAGGACAGGAAATGAGATTCTCCAACTTTGTTTACTGTCTCATTATTCAATACACAACCAGGGTGAAGTGGACCACTAAGGAACAGGAGTCATTAGAGAATCTGGCAACAAAAATAATATTTCAGCAATACTGAAAAAGTCCTGCTATGCTGCAAGCATGTGTTAGCCCCTGGGTATACAAGGCTGCATAATAAACTTAGTCTTTACATTGAAGGCTTATAGCTTAGTGGATGAAAGCAGGCTAAATAGGAATTGTATGTAGCCTAAAACATGCTTTCTTAGCCAGCCAACTGAATGGCTTTGATTTATTCCTGTTCTTATTTGATGTTGCTATGGCATTTGCCACTGTTGATCACTATCCCTTTCTCAAGATTCTCTACTTATTTAGCTTTTGATTTCATTTCTTCTGGGTCATCATTCTCAACCTCCTTCACTGAATCCTCTTCCTCTGCTTATTACTGAAATATTGGTATGCCCTAAAGCATCATTTCTTTCCTCTTTACCACTCAATCTATAGCCTACATTCTCCCTGGAAAATATCTTTTGTGCCTAAGGCTGAACTTCACCTAAATACTGATGGCTCCCAAATCCATATCTCCAACCTAGACTTTTCTTGAGTGATACCTCCTGAACATATATTTGTTGAACAATCATTTCTTTAAAATATTATATACCAAAAGTGGTGTAAGTGCTTTACAAATCTTGATTCATTTACTCCACCTAATAACGTAACAGTCTTATGAGGTGGCTATTATTATTCCTTTTCTTAAAAATAAGGAAATTCCTTTACCACAACTGGGAAAGACATTCACAGACATTTTGTGGAGGAATTTTATTGCAGAAGGCATTCATAGGAGAGTTAGAGAAGTTATGTAACTTGCCTGAGACCACACAGGTGGTCAGCACTGGGGCTGAATCCAAACACATGTAGCCCAGTTCTAGGAGGTACCATACCATGCAATCTCTCCATCTCTACATATTACAGACACATCACACATATTGTGGCAAGCATGAACGCACTTACCTTCTCTCTGGGTCTAACCTTCCATTTGTATAACTCAGCATTCCACTTTCGTTGGCAGCATCATTGTCTACTCAGTCCCAAAGAAACAAACTTGCTGCCTGATAGATCAAAAATAGTCAGTGAACTCTTCTGAATTTGAATTGGTTTTGTATTTGTTTGGGTCTTTCATTTGGTTGGTTGGTTTTGGTTTTTTGACAGTAGTAGAGATTGAACCAAAGGCCTTCATTCTGGGGTATGTCCCCAGCCTTTTCTTCATTTTTAAAATTTTGAGATAAGGTCTTGCTAAGTCACTAAGTTGTCCAGGCTAGGCTCAAACTTGCCATCCTCCTGTCTCAGTCTCCCTGAGTACTGGAATTACAGGCATCTGCCACCACGCCCAGCCTTCTGAACTGAATTGAATTAAACTATTCTAAACTGAATTGAATTGAAGTGTGAAAGCACCCAAGATGAAATCTTCCCCTGGAACTGGGAAAGATTTTCAAGAAGAGGTGACATTGAAATTGATAATAAAGGGGGTAGGGCTATAGCTCAGTGGTAAAGTGCAAGCTTAGCATGCACTAGGTCCTGAGTTCAATCTCCAGCACCATTAAATAAACAAATGAAAATAAGAATGAAGGAAAAGAAATACAAAAGAGCAATGGATGCTTTTTTAAAAATTGATAATAAAATTGATTACAATTGATAATAAAATTGATAGTAAAACTGATTAATTTATAGCACATCACATCCTAGCACTGTAAGGACAAGTATTAGTGGTTCCATACTCTTGTTTTATAAATGGCAAATCTCAGGTATAAAAGAAGAATCTTCTATGAATAAGTCTAGAGCCTAATGGAAGAGGAGCTCTATAGCCTTACTACTCAAAGCATGGTTCACAGATAGGTGGAACTAGTGGTATTGGCTTCACTTGGAGACTTTTCTCCCGCCCTCCCACAGACCTGAATCAAATTCTGCCTGTTAAGACTGTCAGATGGTATTTTCGCACATTAAAGTCTCAGAAGTATTGGTGTAGGATTGTTTCTACACTGGCCAAGGGGACTGTTATTTAGCTAGACCTCAGAATTCCCTCTGGCATTCCTCTGATCTCTTTTCTGGTCTGCAATCTCCCCTGACAACTGCATGGATATTAAGAGCAATAAATATGTTTGTGTACACACCTATATGTATGTACAGAGAAGGCCTCATCCTCAGAAGTTCAGAGGAGACACAACTAGGTAAATATTTGGCAGCTGATTTTGATGGACAAGAGGGCAGAATGAGAATGATTCTGCCCAGGGTGTTAATCTAACCCAAAGATTTATGTTAATGGGACACTGGGACTGATACATGTTGGTCATAGGTACCAGAAGGTAGTGGAAAAAACAGTGTGCAAACAAACTTGTTTGATTAACATGGTCCAGGTAGGTCCTGGTTAAAGTCCTGGAATCTGAATTATTAAAATGATCTAGACCTCAAAGTGTTAATGGAACATGGATGGAGATTTGAGGCTGTAGCACTTTTGATGGAGGTCAAGTTCAAACTTAAGCTGAGATTTTTGAGGCCAGAGTTAGGAATGAAGGTGGTTGCTCTTGGGGTCAGAAAGTGATAGGCTTGGTAGAACCAACAATAGAGGGGGGAAAACAAGATCAGCAACCAAGAGAAAGTATAATAGCACAGACTACATGTAAGTAGGAAGAAATAGTCAATTAAAATAAAACAAACTTTAGCCTTGACTGCTGTTTTTGAGGGCCATTGCATGGCTGGACATAGGATGTGACCCTAGAGGAAAGATTCACTGAGGGAAGGGGGATGTCTTCCAGGCAGTTTTTCACCCCAAAGTTACTCTTCTCCTGTATAAACCCATGGAAGATGATAAAACCCCTTCCATAACAGCTGGGAAAGACATTCACAGACATTTTGTAGAGGAATTTTATTGCAGAAGGCATTCATAGAACAGGTTTACATTGGAAGAGAATTGTACCTCCTGAAATTCCTGCATTTGCATGAATATGTGTGGTAGCAATAAGAACAGAAATAGCTTAAGTAGAAGAAACACAGGGAGACATCTGTATACTGTATAGTGAGTAGTTACAGGCAGACTACAGTTCTGCAGTTAGCCTACCGGCTCTGCTGTGGGAAATGATGGGTCCTAATCACACACCAGGATATTTGTGAACAGCGCTGATTCAGCAGAATGAGAGAAGAGGGTTCAGACAACACCAGGACCAACTGTCCAGGCGTATCTTGCACAGGACCCAACCAGAGTTCTACTGATATAGTGGGTTAATTCTAAATTAATGATGTCACTGTACAGTCACAAAACTAGGTAACTCTTGAGCTGATGCTCCTTGTAGTCCTTGTGGTCCCTGTAGACTTGTAGTCAAGAACCCCTTCAAGTATTAACTGGCAGGTGTCACTGATCTCACCAAGAGAAGAACAAGGAGGCACCATCCTGGAGAAGATGACTGTGTGGCTTGTCCCTTTTCTTCTCTCCTGCACACAAGTTCAACCTCCTTGCTTTTCCTCCTCCCCTTCTTTTCTTCTTTTCTTAGCTTTCTTCTGACTCTCCTAGTTATACAATGAAACTAAAGTTTATATTTTATTATTTATTACAGAGAATTTTATGTTTCCTGGTCTTTGGTTTAGAAATTGCACATGTGAAATAGCTTTGTTTGTTTATGCATTTAAATAGACAAAATTAACTTGATTTTTGTGTTTTATGTGTTACCCACACAGCCTTTGCCCTAAAAGATGGCACTTTCAGTGCCAAAATGGCATATACCCAGGTCTGTTACTAGCATAGCATTTGTAAAGGCTGTTTACAGAGAAACAGTATTGTAGATGCCTTCTGAGCTTGCCTGGTAATCCCAGCCCTTCAGAGGGTAACGTGAAACCTCTTATCTGACACAATAGGCTGGGGATAGAGCCAGGACACAAAAACAGACAAGCCATGTAGCCATTTGTCTCTGTCCACCGATTCTGGGGATATCTCTGTTTGAAGGTCACAGAATTCCTACCTGCTCACCTCTTAAATCATCTCCTTCTGTCTGCAGGTGGTGACAGAGACTCCAAAAAAACTAAAATAGTCATCTTTCAAGGTTAACAAGGAGCTACTCAGAAGCCTCAGCATGACTGTCAATAGCCAATCAAAGGGAGCTGTCAGCTGCTCCCCTGAGGAAGGGTTTCAGTTAATGAAGAGAGCAGGGCTGGGGTGGCTGCATATGGAGAAGAACCAGCTGTTTGATATCCTGCTTTGGAGCCCAAAGCTGAAGGTGAAGGATGTGGGGTGCTGCAATTCCCCCAAGCAGAACAGACCAGAAAGGGCCCAGTGGGATGTCTGCAACCAGGGAAAACTTGCTACAATCTGGGGCTCATTCAGTGAAATCCATTGTCCTCTCCCCAAGAGAGGGGTACTCAATTAAATTTCTCCTGAGGTCTTTTTTCTCCCCCAGTGACCTTTTTCTTGAAAGATTTTTCTTTTCTCAGATACTGCAAGGTTAACTCAGATGAATATTATGGGATCACATTTATGCAATGTCCTTTACTGAACATGCGCCTCAGTTTCCTTGTTTATAAAATGAAGGAGTGGGCAAATACAAAAGGGTTGCATAACACTCTGCCCCAAAAGAATATCATGAGGGTTTTTTTTTTTAAGAGCTATGGAAACTAATTAAAATTAAAAGAGTTTTCCTTCAGATTCCCAAATAAACTTCCTTCCTCAAGTGCAGTGTCAGAAGGGAAGAGGCTACTATTTGGCTACGATTGCTAACAGACAATCTGCAGAGAAAGCAGAACCTCACAACTCCTTTTACTTTCATCTTGTCAGCCAAGAAGACTGATGTGTCTGGGAAGGTGGGGTAAACACAGGTAGGAATGCACGGAAGCCCATGATGGGTGCAGAGATAGTGAGAATACCCCCAAACAAGCTCAAGTCTTCAGTCCTCAACAAATTACTTCAAGACAGGTGGGACTGGGAACCACAATCTCTAATCTTGCAGAAATAGTGTAAAAAAGAGGTGCCAAGTGCCTGGAGATAACCACTTTTGTCCCAATTTTCAAAGAGAGGTAAAAACTACGTTCTGGAAACTGGAGGCTGGTGAGCTTCATATTAACTCCCACAAAATTCTCAACTGTTCTGTTAAAGAGACAACTGGAAGGAAAATATTTAGTAAGGAAAATAAGAATCATCAGAAGCTGGCCTGAATTCATTAATATAAGTTTATTTCAGGGATAGTTCTGATATCACATCAAGTTGGAAGAGAAAAGCAGGATAATTTGTAAAGTATTTTTTAATAAAGATTTTGTTTGTTTACCTCTACCAGAATATAAGCTTCCTGAGGGCAGAATTTTGGGGGAGGGAAGGAGTCTTTTGTTTACTGTTGCACCTACAATAATGTCCAACACAAAGAAGACATCCAATATGCTTCTTTACAGGAATCAATACACGTGTATAATAAAAAGTTGGCAGGAGATAGTAAAATTTAAGTGAGCTCTCTGGTTGATGTTGGGTTGCTTTCACTTTCTTCTTAATTTAGGGATTCTTTTCCTATATTTCTCATTTTCTATAATTAGCATAGGTTACTTTTATAATCACAAAAATAAAATAATCTCTTCTTTGAAGGCTTACTCCTGACAAACTAGGTTTATTTTCTTTTCTTTGGAACTATTACCAGACTGGTAGGCTTAGAGAATGTGGATTTCCATGAAGAGCTTCCCCAAACCTCTCATGTTATCTTCTGACTCAGATGAAGGGTTGTAGACCCAACAACAGCTCAGCTCTGGGGATTTGTTAAAGGAGTAAACTCAAATAATACTGATTAAAAGATCCATGCCAATTCCAAAAGAAGTCTCTAGGAATCTGTCTTATTTGGCATGTTCTTCAGAGTCGTGGATGAAGACAAAGGAGGCCTATTCACTTAAGGTGTAGTTTGAGTAAGTAAAACACATAGCTGGGAAACCTGGCTAAAATGCTGGCAAATGGATTCAGATAAAAAAGATTGCAACAGTCTTTAACTGTGGTCCAAAATCAGTAAAGTTGAACTTGATAGGTCCTATATTCAGGATCCAAAAATGTCAACAGTCCAAGTTCCAAAAGGGAAAGACCTGCTTATGGATGGTTGAATGAAAAAAGATCCAAGCAATATAGCTGGCCTGAAACTCCCAAGGTAGCAGCAGAGGAACGTGGCTGGTCAGATAGCTAATGCAACTACAGGTCACATTAATAGAGTCTCCATAGCTAGAATTAAGGTTGATTCCAGATTCAGCATCCTATAACCCATAACAGCATTTCCAAAAGCATCTTCTGGAATATGTCACATCAAACAGGAGTTTGGTGACCCAATATATCTGGATGTTGCATTATACTGTGTAGTACATATTAGCATACTAAAGATTCTGAGAAGTCTTTAGATACAGAAACCTGTTTCTTTTAACTTAGGTCTTCCTAGATTATTTGACCAAGAAATGTTTTTGTGTGTGTGTGTTGTTTTGCTTTTGTGTAACGTCTTGTTAACAAAGTACACCTGAGGAAAGCTGACCAACCATAAGCTACTCTAAGTGTGAAGAATATCATACATGTTATATCTTTGTACTCCTCAGCAAGTAGTACAGGGCAGGGTGCGAAAAAGGTACTTGGTACATGTTTGTTGAATGAATGAGCAGAAAACTACAATGTTATATATAAACTCTTCAAATCACATCATGTAAAATGTTCATAAGCAACTGGCACATGTCCTGAAAAGCGCTAACAGAGAAATGAATTTTGAGCCTTGGTTATCTAAGGGAAGCTTCACCTAGAAAAAGAATCATTGGTCAAAACAAAGGTCTAGCCAGGAGATGGATGGGTTAGACTGTGCCTGGCTGGAATCTGGAAATGAGACAAAACCACCAGAAAAGAGTAAGGCATCATAAGTGATTAACAAAGTTCCAAGGCTAAGCATAGACTCTCAGGGTCCTGGAGCACCCACTTTGGTAACAGACCCCGAGGTCATCTGTCTAGTGATTACTTGCACATATTAACCCATTTAAAAAGTTTCAATATCTGGGCTTCTTTCTGGATGAAATAGATCAGAATCTCCGGTGGTGCCCTTGTTCTGCCAGGTGTGGCACTAGAGTGAAGCTCGCCAGGCTCCTAGGGCAGAAAATGTCACGAGATAGTCATTGTCAGTGTTCTACAAGTGCCACATTGGCACCTGTCACAGTCTAAGTCTAAAATGGTTCCCAAAGGCTTCATGTGTTTAGAAGTGGGGCTTCCAAAAGATCCAGAGGTAGATGTTGGAGGCACTGTACTCATCAGTGGGTTAATCCAGTTTTTCTGTACACCAGTACATTCAAATTCATTCACTTTGCAGGCTAAGAAATGGGGAATTTGAGGTCATTCAGGCAGTGAATGTCCACAGCAGGACCAAAAAGATTGGTGAAGTCTGGCAGCAGGCAAGAGGCCAAGGAGAAGGCAAACAGAAGTACTTGGCATCAAATTCTGGGGGCTCAGCCATAGAGACAGAGGCTTGGCTCCACTCTGAGGGAGGCCATGTAGCGTTAGACAGGACCCCAGCTCAAGGTACTAGATCCCAAGCAGGAGCCTGCAGTAGAAATCTAGGCATTTGAGAATACATATGTTCCCAACCATAGGCCCTGGAACACATGCAGACTTGGTCACACAGGGGCAAAGGAGAGGGTGCCTACTATCCAGGAGTCCTCCATGTTCTCTCTGGCCCAGAGCCTGAATAGAGCTGAGCTGGTACGTTAGGGCTCCATAGCACTCTAGGAAATGCATAGAGTGCTAAATTACAGGGAGCCCCAATGGGCATCTTCCAACATTCAAATGGAAATCATATGGAAAAAGAATTAAACTTTTTCAAAGATACTTATGAAAGGCAGAACTCGAATCAATGAGAGAAGCTACACTTTCACCTTAATGTTAGCCTATTTCCACTACTGGTGATTTCTAAGTAACAGCGTAAGACAGTGCTTGAACTTATCAGAAAGAGTAAGGACTGTTGAAGAGGGCATGGCCACAGGAGGAGGGACCACTCTGTATTACGGAACTTCTGATACACCCCTCAAAGAGTCTTAATCCTTTTTCTCCTCCCTCAATTTGAGGAGCCCCACTCAGATTCTCCAAAATGCTCCATCTACATATGTGAGTAAGGAAGACCACAGGGACATTTGCATATAATTAGATTATAAAAGACCGAGGTTTGAGTAAACTGTGTAGTCTATTTACAGATTGCTTTCAGGCTAAAACTACATCATTGCTCCTCTTCTAGTAATCATACTTTGATTTCTCTCTCCTATTTCTCCTCCTGTACCTATTTACATTGACCCAGATCAAATCTAATCAAGTCAGCTAGCGTTTGTGGAGTATTTATTGTTAGCCAGGCACAACATTAGATGCAGATCTTCACCTTGGATACCTGTGGCACAGAGAAGGCTGGCCCCACCGAGTCAGGGTCCAGGAATATGTGGCATGTCAGGCTGCATGGATAATCTTCCAGGGGCCACAAATGCTCATTCCACATGCACTTAGGCTCAATGTGGAGAATAAAGACATGGACTCCCTCAGGTACACATCCCACTGGCCCTAAGACCCAAAGTCAAGACAGGAGCAGATTCTATAAATTGCAAGATGTGTCCATGTAGCTTCTATGACATGGTACAAAATAGAAGTCCTCAGCCAAGGAAGTGTTCAGTTGGCTGCGGGGTAGTCAACGTGCCCTGTGCTGAGCCTGGAGAAAAGATGTAGACAAGCTCCTGCCTGCCCACATTGTTCACTCAGTCTGAAACACTTTGTGCACTCCTGTCTTCCCATCCCAGTCCCAAAGTCCTTTTGCCTTACTTCCAGAACATAGCTTAAAGTTCCTTCCTCCAAAAAGCATTCACAGGTCCACGAGCAGAAGTCAGTCTCCTTTCCATAGCAACTTCAAGTTTCCCTGTGTAACATTTATCCCAACTGTATCTAACAACTGTGTCATCATCTTCTCTCTATAAGCTTCTTGGGAGCAGGGACTTCTAAATTTTTAAGAAATCGTTATTAGTACATATTTGCAGTACATAACGATTACATTCATCATGGGGAGTTGGTACATGTTCATAACACAACTTCATCCTTTTTATTTCCTTTTCCCCTCCTTCCCCCATTTTTCCATCTCTTGGTCTCCTCCTTTCCTAAAGACCTATGGGATCAGGGACTTTAAATGATTAAATGAATGAATGCCATATATCAGAGAAGAAAAAGAAATAAAACTGCTAGAAGCTGGTAAACTGAGGCACCAAAGCTGGAGGCTTCATTGGAACAAACAGGAAGCCAGAAAGACAAAGTCTAGGGTCAGATCAGGTAAAGAAGAAACAAGGGAAATATGTCAGGACTATGAAGAGGAAGCTTGCAAATGGTGGATTGAGCCATATCTTTTTGAGGCAAAGATTGGTGCTCCTCTCCTAGCCATGGTGCTCCCTTCCCTTTAGAGATGACAGCTCCCACTGGACATTCTTGCTGCCAGCACAAGCAAGATAACCTTCTCATGGCAGAGCTAACCATCCAGTATAAATTAGGCTGCCATGGGTTTATGGGACATCTGTCCTCAGACCACAGGGATTTGAGATACCTACTTAGCAAGGCTGTGATGCCTCACTTAACAGCTGCCCTGGCCTTCTGTTGGGTTTTCTGTCTTGTTTTGTTGTTGTTGTTTGGCTTTTTCTCCCAACTATAGCTAAAGGGTCTCTATTGGCCCCTTGCTGTACCCGGGCTATGTGATGTCCTGCCTTCTTGATTATTTAACCTCTAGGGAACTTAAAAGGTAGAAGAAGGATGGTGTGTCCCAAGGGAAGGCAGAGTCTTATCTTAGAGCACAGCTAGGCATGGACTGATTAACTGCATTAGGACAGGAAATACAGCAGGGTTTCTGAGATCTGGAATTAGACTCATCTACTCAGGTGGGGCCATCACGGAGGGAAAAACAGAATGATCAATCCAGAAGAAGGAGCACAGAGCTCAACAAAGAGATCACATGAAAAGGAGAGCAAGAAGTTAGCTATGGTGGGAGGGGGAGGGAAGAGGAAGGGTGTTATTAAAAAAAAAAGAAGAAAAAACAAGCTATAGTATGCACATGTAACCACTCCTCAAGATGACTGTAAACTGCATGAAATGCAAACTTGTACAAATACAATAAAATACATAAAAAAGAAGTTAGCTGTGGAGCTTCTGAGGAGAAATAATAGAGGACATCTGCAAAGTGGACGGGCACAGAGATACCCACAGAAAATGAGTCAAATACAAACAAAATTCAGAAGTCCCAGCAAGCAGGCAGCCACCCATGGGATCTCCATTTACAATAGCAAGGTAAAGGGGCAGGACATAATCCCCAAGGGGACTGGAGGCCAGGGGAGAACACTGGTCTGAAGAAGGACTGTCCCCAGACTCTGAGGGCCTGAGTACCAGGAGAAAAACTAAGGCAAGGACTTAGGGACAAAGGTGTATGTCAGACTATCCACTTGTCAGAATGAGTCACAAGATTAGGGACAACAAGCAAGCAGCCAGAGTGACAAGACCAAATCAACACTGTTGGACTGAAGCAGCTTAAATTCTTCCTGCCTGAAGTCAGAATTGATCCCGGAGCCCGGGGCCAGAGCTGAGCCTGCAGTTCTGGCAGGCAAGTAGATTCAGCACAGACAGGAGAGGGTGCAAAGCCTGGGAACCAGGCACACCTGACAGATGGAACACAAATGATGCCCGGTTCTGCTCCAGCTGTTTTTGATGGCCTGACTTCTTGCTCAGAGGTTCAGGAAGGATGAAGAATGGGCTGACATGGGCCTTGGAGAGCAGCTGCTTCTTGCTGGGAGTAAAAGGGAGGAGGTGTGTGGATGTGGATTTGCAGAGCACACTTGGTGTCCTGAGAGAAGGCCTAGCAACTGATGGGAGAATTCCCACTCAGTCTAAGTCTTCCAGCTACAGTAAGAATAAGGCCTTGCCCCGAAGACCCAGGAAATACAGCTCTCTCTATGAAATCATATTACATATAATTTGCTTTGTTTTGCATTTTTCCTGTGTATTTGTTTAGCTCCACTCTCCCTTGCTAGAAAAGGACAAGTGCTTTTCCTGTCTTGTTCACCTCTATATCCTTGGTGTCTGTAACAGCTAGGCCCCAATAAGTATCTATTGAATGAATGAATTAGTGCATGAGAGAAGAAATCAGTGTAGTGACCCATGGCTCTGTAGTAGTGATGCAGACTGCTTCTCAGAATTCATGAAAGAAAATCTTGTCCCTTGTTTCCCAAGCGGTAGCTAGACCCCGACCAGTCTGGCAGGCTTAGGAGTGCTTATCTGCTCATGAATCCATCTCTCTGCTTATTAAGCAATAGCAGCAAGGGCCAATAAGGGTAATGCTCCTGCTCCCTGTGTCCTCATGCTCCCTCCTCCCTCTTGGGTTTCAGTTTGGACTATTCTTGTGCACTTGGGAGAATCTAGAGCAGCTGGGAAGAAAGGCCCTCACCAGCTGGGAAGGACTGGTTGCCACGGCCCATCGATGTGCAGTATGTGCAGGAGTAGAATCCCAAGTGATGGACCCTAGAACAATTCATCATGCCAGGTAACTCTAGGTAAGAGGGAGTCATCGCTCAGAGAAATGTGTCAAGAAAAACATAAATTAAAACAAAAAATAATAACAAGTCAGAAAATCAGTTAGTGATGGAAATTTCTTGATTTCCTTTGTGGTGTAAATTACCAAGGGGATGGAAAGAACATTATATAATAGTACCTAAAGCTATTGCTTTAAGGACATGGTGCTGACTGTGCTTCACCAGTCCACTGAGCACCTGCTCTGGGCCCAAGACTCCACCAGGTGCTAATGATATAATCACACGCACACGCCGGGCAGACTCAGTGCTTGGAGAATGCAGATACTAAAAAGGAAAAGACTAAGAATTATGACAGTCTTGCAGAAACCCAAAGAAGGAAACCTGTCTGAAACTTGGGGAATGGAGCAAGGGCAAGGCTGGCTTCCTAGAAAAAAGAAAACCCAGTTGAGACTAAATAAGAAAAAATTCTGCCAAGCAAAGAGGAAGAAGAGCAAGTTCCAAGGGGGAAACAACAGGGTTCCCCTCAACTTGGAGCTGGTGCATTTAGGAAACTGTAGGGACCACAGCCTGGATGGAAACAGGAGGAAAAAGTGCTGAAAAACAAGAGGGACAGGTCATAAGGAACCTTACAGATTAGCTTAAGAAATTTTCATTGATCAGTTTGTCAATGGTGAGGTGAAAATAGGGTAAGGAAGAAGAAGGGGAATGTGTTCCAGAAGAGCCCCCTTTTCCCTTAGAGAGCCCCCCGATAATGTTGCAAGATGAGTCTATCAATTTCTCCAAGGTGTCCCTAAATCCGTCTATGCAGAGGCACTGTTTCCCACCGTCTGTGTTCCCTGGTGCAGTGCCTGGCACATAATAGATACTCAACACACAGATGCTACCGCTTCCAGGAGCAATGCAGCAGGATTTAAATGGCAGAAAGGACATGTTGCCTGCTGCCCTCTCCTTACCCCAGAGGGACTAGAGGAGGAGGACCTCACGCATGTAGGCAACGTGAGGGAAACAGTAAAAGTCAAAATGCTGCACCTGCCTGCGGCAGAAGTTGCTGTACACTCAGAAAGTGCATGACCTCTTCCTCCTGGCAGCCAGGTAGACAGCACTTCCCAGCTTGCCTTTGAGTGAACACCGTGTGACTGAGTGCCAATGACAAGGGCAGAGGAGAGGTGCTCCACTTAGAGGCCTGGGCCATTCCATCTTCTCCCCTATAGCCACATCTCCTTTGCCTTCCTCCAGTTAAATGAAAAGGAGTCCAAAGCTCTCAAGAAGGGAAGACTAGGGCCGAGGGTTTAGCTCAGTGGTTTTGCCGCCTGCTTTGCAAGCTCAAGGTCCCAAGTTCGATCCCTGGTACCAAAAAAAAGAAGGGAAGACTAGAAGATGGGAGAAACTTCAGTCCCTGAATGGCCACATTGAAAGTCACATGTCTAGGACCAGTACCAATGACCTGTAATGTGACCGTGACCAATAACTTCTCTGTTGGGCCACTGAGATTTGGGAGTTTCTTGGTTATAGTAGGTAGCCTTTCTTGTCCTAACAAATACATGCCATATCGAGCCCCACTTTCACCAAATCCATCCCAAAAGACCCAGTGAAGATGCTGGGTCTCAGTTCAGACGAGAAATGAAAGCGCAGAAGACACTGGTCTCTCTCCATTTACCAAGTTCCCCAATAGGAATAATGCAGATCCTGTCCATTGAGACAAGCTCAAGACCTCTCCTGGAATATTTTAGATTGCCTGCTCTAATGCTCCATTTATGGAATTGAAAATAAAATCTCAAACTAAAATAAGCAACCAACTCAGTCATTTAATTCTGTGTTTTCACTGCACATACATGTTCACACATTCATGTGGGTGTGAACATGAAGTTATGAAAAGCATGTAGAGATGAAGAAGCATAGGCATAAAGTATAGTCTATGAGTTATTTATGGTAGGGAAAGCTTTTCTGCTTACTGCTAAAATGAGGAGTTATTTCCTAGTTGGAAAAAAAAAACAAAAATAAAAACTTCAGGGAGTCTAAAACTCCTTCCAGTGCCTCACAGCTCAGAGCACACAAAGCAGGGAGACAGAGTGAAGCTACAGTCTATAAAAAGATAATGTTCTTGGGGTTATAGGTAATTTCACAGAAATTTCATAGAATGAATACACAAATGGTTCGGTATTGCATGGACCTGCATAGTAGCTATTATAAACAGCAGTAGCTGAAGCTACAGAAATACAGTTAATGGAGAATCTGTATTTAAAGGGAAAACTTTAAGAAATTGCTGCCAGAGAGATTGAGAAATTTTTACAATTAGTATAAATGGAAGTAACCACTGAAAAGTAGGTGCTCAGTCTGTCGCAGCAAGGAATATAGTGAAAGAGAACCAAGAAGATAAAACAAGAATTCAAATAGAAACAGAACTTGCTTGCCTAAAATTTTTTAATTCCCTAATGAGAAGGGAACTGCAATTCGAATCACATTAAATATGATACACAGCTCAGAGTGTATCCACAGTTAACCCCATCAACTCTAACTCAAGAAGGATACCTGAGCAAATCGACCCCAGCTAAAAATTGCAATCATGTATATTATGTCCCAGAGCGGGGGGACCAAAGCCACAGCACTCTTAAAAACATTAAAATCTAATAAACGTTTGCTCTAGGAGTGTGTGCACCTATTATTATTTCTTAGAGAGTATCTCCACATTGTGAAAGCCTCTACCCCTCAAATAACCCTGGTGGAATTCCAAGTCTACGCTTGATCAACAAATACAATTTGGCCAGTGAAATTAGGAGGTGTTATCTATAGCCACCCATCAGTCCCTGCTTCACTCACATTATTCAGCTTTCTCTCCCCGACCAACCCTGTCTCTCAGGCTCCCTCTCCTCCCTACCCATCCGTATTCTTCTCTAGCAGAAGTCCTTCCTTCTTCCTGTCTAGAGACCAGAAAGAATGAACCTAGGCTATCAGCACCTTAAATACATCCCCTAACCACTTGTCCTGATTGAATGGGAGCACCGCTCTGCCTTGAAGAACCCTCACCTTCTGCTGAGAATGACAGCCATCCCTGACAGCCCCGCTTCCCTGTTAAGGCTTCAGCACCTGCTGCCAGAATGCTTCTGCACCACAGACCCAGTATGGTGACGGAAGCCCAGCAGCCCTAGGAGAATTTGGCTACTGTTCCAAGAAACAGAAAGAGCTAAGGGGGCAAGAGAAAATAGCTAGGAGGAAGACCGGAGGGACAGAATTGAGGGAAGGGGATCTTTGCAATAGAAGGAATAACTTATCTCAGGCTAAGAATAATCTTCTTTCTGGGCTAGAATGCAAAGGAAGTCCTGTCCCTTCCTGCAGAATGAGAATGATGTCAACACTATTCCAGGACTTCCAAAGCATTCCTTCAAGTAATTATCATGAAGATCTGTATTAATTGTAAGGTGTAACAGACTCCTAATCCTTGCTCTATTACCAGCTTGAAAAGCAACTCTGAAGAGAAAATTCAATTGGGTCCAAGGTGATTGGGATGGGAGAGAAGGGAAGTTCACAGGGGCTGATGCCAGCTCTCAAAGCATTAGCAAAACAATGCAAAACAAAACCACAGGAGCTGTCTTTCTTATGAGTAGAAACAAAGATAAGATCATTATTACCACCAATATGAAAAAATGTACTTGTCAACCTCTCGTGGTCTTCCTCCTGTCATGCTTCCACCCTTCCAGCACCTCCAAATTAGACCTGCTAAGTGAAATAAGCCAGACACAAAAGGACATGTATTACATGATTCCATTTATATGAAGCATTTAGAATAAGCTAGTTAATAGGGACAGAAAGTAGATTAGAGTTGATCAGGAGCTAGGGTGGGAGTGGGGGAAGTTAGAGAAGTTGTTGTTTAGTTGTCACAAAGTTTGTATTTTGGGTGATGAACAGGTTGATGATGATAGTGGTTGTACAACATTGTGAATATTATTAATGCCACTGAAAGGTACATATAAAATGGTTAAAATGGCAAATATTATGTTATTTATATTTTATACTTTTTAAAATGAGTGACAATGTATTATACCTAATGCCATTGAATTGTATACTCTAAATAGGTAAATTGTGTGCTATGTGAATTACATATCAGTAAACTGTTAAACACACACTGAATCTGCTAATGATCCTCATCTGCAGGCAGTTTCAAACCAAATCCAACTTCCTCCTTCTTCATTTATTGAGAACTTTTATCTGCCATGTGCTCTGCTAGGCACTAATGAATGTAATGAATACAGCAGGAATGGTAAGAAGCTAAGTCTCCTCCTTTCCACCACCTGATGAGTTTAGCATTGAGTGTCCCTTTATGTCATGACTCAGGTTTACTTTCCTTGTACTGACCACAGGCTCATATGGCTCCAGCTCTGAGTCTTGGTTCCTTGGCAACACTTTACTCTGTTATAGAGGTCTTGGTTTTATCTCCACCCAGAGTTCCATATTAGTTTGTTCTGAGCTGCTCTGTTTGAGTAAGAGTACTACTGAGTCTCTTTCTAACCACCAGAATGACCCCAACTCTACCCCACTGTCTGGAGCCCTGATACCACACAGATGCCCTCTGACTGAACTTCTAAACAATTACTATATTCTTTGCCCTCCTAGCAGGTAACTCTCCAACAACCCCCTCAACCATCAACTTCATATCTGCACTACAACCAAAAGTCCCACTCTTCCGCCTTTCTTGCAAATGGGTTAGTTTTTCTGTCAAATGTTGCAAATAGGGGGTCTTGTTTCATCTCATCCGCTTTACTCCACTCTGAGTAATTGAGTATGACCACAGAATCTCAAGATATGTCAGGTGTAGTCATCGCTATTTTAGAAACAAAAACATGGTCCTTTCTAGACTAGGTGATCACTTCCAAAAAACCTAGATACATCTGGAGTGCCAGCTCTCAACACTTCTACTTGTTAGAATCATCTGGGGAGCTTTAAGACTACTGATTTCCTAGATAATATACCCCAGAGATTCTGACTTAAGTCATCTGGGGTGGGATCCAGGTATGGGAGTATTTTTAAAGTGCCTCAGATGACTCTAAAGTATATCCAGGAGTAAGAGCTAAAAGATCAAAGGGGTTGAGGGCGTTTTGGAAATGGACAATAGGGATGGTTACACAGCACTATGAATATAATTAATGCTATTGAAGTGTAGACACAAAAATTATTAAAATGACACATTTTATGATACTAGTATTTTACCACAATATTAAAAATAAATAATAATGGATTATATCCCTAACTACTGAATTGCACGTTAAATGGATAAATTGTATAGTGTGTGAATTCTAGATTATATAACAATACGTTTACTCATTTGCTGAGCACCTACTATGCACCAGTCCATAAAGTCAAAGGTGCAGTGAACTAATCAGTAGTTTCCTATTCTCATGAAGTTTGCAATGTTTGATGTGCAACTGTTTCACTGTGCCCTGGTTACTAACTTGTCTAGTCCAGTGAGATAGAAAACACATACACAAAAAGTTCTAAAAGTGGGGTTATTATTTACAGATAGGCAGCAAGGAATAAGAGAAGCCTAGGACAGGGTGTCACTTGCATGTGCCCCAATGCCACAATAGCTGAGACACTGGAAAGCAGGCTGCCCTAGGTTTTGTACCCCAGGGCCACACGATATGCTGGGCTAAAGCACTATAAAGCATCCCTTGCGTCGTGTAGGAAGTGGCAGAGGATGGAACAGAGCCCAGGCCCTTCTGCTCTTTCAGTTTCTCAGGGTACTGTGTTTCTAGTACATTCTATGGTTATCCTCAAGAACTACAAGCAAGAAAGAAGGCAAACTGGGTTGAGCTAAATCCACCTGAAGAACTATCTAGCAGTTGGTAGGAAATGAAAAAGAAAAATAGGGGCCGGGGATTTAGCTCAGTGGTTTCGCCGCCTGCTGTGCAAGCTCAAGGACCCGAATTCGATCCCTGGTACCAAAAAAGAAAAATAACTGTGTAGCTAGAGATAGAGCAACCATAAAATACATAAAGTTAATTTTTCTTAGTATGTTGCACAAGTGTCAAGACCCTTGGATTTAGGTTTTTGGCACATATGAGTAGATTCCCAGGTACTAGCAGTAGGGGGAATCAACTGAGAGCCCACAGGCTTCAGAATTAGGTATGACTCCCTCCTTGAGAGAATCAGAAACACCACTTTTCCCATCTCTTAATGAGCTTGACAACATTCATAAAACCAGGGAGACAGTTGGAAGACACAACAGCTGTGTTTCCTTGGGGAAAAGAGATCTCTTAGGAACAGGGCTTTTAAAAGGGGAACAGGATAAACAGGTTCGCCTGTGGGAGGCAAAGGGGGATGAAGCTTTCCACTTCCTTCTTTTTACAATTGACACTTTCTTTTTCTCTCTGTTCAAGCTGTTTAGAAGGAAACAAATCTGGAGGAGACAGGTTTCCCCAACTCTTCTTCCTAGCCTGAACCCAGCAGAGCTTTGATTAGAGATCCCAGGAGAACCAGACTCAATCCCGTGTGTGCACCAGATTCTGTGTGTCTATACTGAGGTTTGTGTAATTCATACTTCTGGAAGAAAAATAAAAACCAAAAGAGCAGGAGAGCGATTAACTAGTCCAAAATCAAACATGGAGCCAGTGTTCAACACTGCTATTACTCCCTTAGGGGCAACCCCTGCTCTTAGGCAGCTTGCTTTGGAGAGGGAACTGGACTATATAATGCTGTGGGGGAGGGCTGTTATTTGACTCCCACCCCCCTAGTTCTGAGGATTGAACCCAGGACCTCGAGCACGTGGAGCAATTGCTCAGTTGCTGAGCTGCACCCCTAATCTTGTTTAAATTTCATTTTGAGACAAGGTCTTGTTAAATTGCCAGACTGGTCTTGACCTGTGATCCTCCTGCCTCACCCTCCCAAGTAGCTGTGATTACAGCCTGAACCACTGCACGTGGCTGGACCAAAAAGTATTAAACAAGACATAGTATATTTACAGGGAAGTGAAAGGAAAGCATAATAGGGTACTATTTTAGATAGTATTTTCAAGGAAGTTCTTTCTAAGGAAATGACATTTGAGAAGAAACCTTATGGAAATATAGGAATGGATTGCAAAACCAGGTGTGGTAGCACATGTCTGTAATCTCAGCATTCAGGAGGCTGAGGCAGGACAAGATTGCTATAAATTCAAGGCCAGCTTAGTATACAAAGTGAAATCAAGACCAGCCCAAACTACACATAGCAAGATCCTATCTCAAACAAAAATGGATATTGAATACCCAATAAATATGAAATCTGTTACAAAGATATGGCTATTTCTTGTACTCTTTCAAACTAAAATAAATAAATAAATAAATAAATAAATAAATAAATAAATAAATAAATAAAACCTTGTCCTCTTCCAACCAACTCCAACCCAACTCTTTTCCCACAAAACCACCTAAGATTCTGGGTTCTAAGCCACCTGAGTCTGGGATCTTGCTGACTACCCATTTAAGTTTTTTTTTGTTTTTTGGTACCAGGGATTGAACTCGGGTCCTTGCACTTGTGAGGCAGGCAGTGGTGACTACCCATTTAAACTCAGTGCCTTTCTCACTGAAACTCTTCATATAATCATTGTCCATGATCCACATTTCCTGCTGCTAGTTCAAGCTTCCTCAAAGAGTTGCTGTGCTCCAAGCTGAAGCCCTCAGGCCAGCTGTAACTCATATTCATAAACAGAGTGGGAAACTCCATCCCAGGTGCTCATTTCATCATATTACATCATATTAGAGCCAACAGGTTGCCAACCTGATGCTTCATGCAAACCCTTTTGGCTAGGAATGGGGGACTGTGGAGACCGTTAGATGGCCTCTTTCTCCCAGAGTCCAGGTGGATGAGATCAAGGTCTCTTCTGTTCCTGAGGAGGGGTAGTTGGGAAGTTCTTTCATGTACCCACTGCAGTCTCTTTTGTTCTAACATCACTCTTTTGCCTTTATTCATGTTTGAGCAACAAGCTGGACAAACAAAGGGAGTGGATTTGCCGAGTCAAAATCCAGCCCCTCCCCTAAACTTCTGCTGCTAAGGAATAAGTGTTAGAGGAGAAGAGAAGAGTAGGTCGAGGCTATAACAGCCATTCCTCTGCAGTGATGGAGTTCAGGGCTGGTGGGCATGTCACAGCCAGAAGGATGATATAGACAAATTGGATAAAACTCAGGAAAGAGCAACACACCAAAAGAAAAAAAAAAAAGATGATGAAGAGGCTGGAGGGATTGAATGATGAGGAAAGATTAACAGAACTAAATATGGACAGACTGGCTAAACGCCGATTAAAAGCAGCGATCAGAACTGTCTGCGAGTATCTGAGCACCAGCAGGCAAGAGGGGCCGCACTAGCAGGTGTGGGGTCAGGCAGGGGGGAAGTGAGGTGGACTTTGAGTAAATGAAGGGAAAATGTTAGTAGCAAACTGCTGGGTGGTGAAAAAGCCTCTGTTAATGCAAGAGGTGGGAGGATCTGAGCAGGGAGATTGGGAGTAAGGGGCACAAAAGGGGGACATTGAACATATGGAACTCTGAGAGTTCTAAATACACCCAGTGATGTTTGGAAACCCTAGGGGGAAAGAGGGTGTGCCCTGGAGACCCTAGGTGTTTCACAAAGCCTGTGTCCTTATGTAACATCTAAAGCCATCACAGTGAGTTCCTGTTGGCCTGGCTCCAGGATGGTCAGAGGCCAGGAAGGACAGGGCCATCCATCAGCACACTGGGACAACACAAGGATCAGACTGTGCAGCTGACCAGCTGACAGTGACCTTTTATGCCCCTTTTTGTTTTCAAAGTAAAATTCTGGACCCTAAATATTTTCCCTTTTGCACAGAAAGAGGCAGCTGGTCAGCTTGACAGGCGGAAACTGCAGCTTTCTCGTTAATGTGCAATCCTGAAACGGTGATGTATGGCTGGTGATAGATCATGTTGGGTTTCCGGAGAGCAGGGAAGGCTAAAGCCGGAGCCTAATTCATGATGCATGAACGCATTGATCTTCTTGGCTCTGAAAATACAGTGTAATGAACCCCCGCTAACACATCATTTTTATTCCACTGCACCTCACTAATATCTAATGATTTCACCTTCTACTGTGATCAAACATAATTGTATGGGAGTTTCAACTTTGTTCTTTGATATGAGAACACTGCTGCCCAGCACTGTTTTGCTCTTTACTATTGGTAGAGCAAGTCTGAAACTTACACATATAATGATTAAGATCCTACAGATGAGCTATCCTGTAACCTTTTAAGGAGCCCAATGTGTTTGCACAAACATCAACATGTGTATGTAGGTAAATTCAAGAATGTGTTATGGGCATATCTTAAACCAAAAGCTAATTGAAGGTAAGAAAGATATTCAGAAGCAGGTGCATCTTCCCTGCAGTGGCTATACCCTTTCCACCAATTGGCTCTTGGGAAACAACAATTACTTAGAACGGAGATTACCTTGTAAATGCTGTTGTTTGCAGAATCCCATCTGCTGATTGAAATCACTATAATAATTTGGTTTGAAGTCCATGAAGCTTCCTGAGGGCCTCTTGCCAGCCTGTCCTTGACAGCAACATATCCTATATGCGGTTCATGTTTCTTGGACAGAGCTTTCATTTGCACTGCTCCATTCTCCATTTTAAAAGAGCTTTTTGGAAAACATTAATATTAATTTTATAACTCTGGCCATCTGGCCTGCAGGTAAGTTTGTTTCTGATAGTGGAACAGACATTTGCAGCCCTTCTGTGGATGAGCTGAGTTCTTCTCTGCCAGCCCTGAACTTGGAGACAGTACACTTCAGACATTGGCTGTGTGGCCTTGAGTAAATCACTTAACCATTTCCCTCCACAGGATCTCAGCTTCTCGAGATAAAAAGGAACTTCTAATGTCCTTCTTTGTCTGAACACAGGCAGCTGAATCACATGATTTTTTAAATGTTCTCTGCAACTCAAACGTTTGTGATTTTGTGATACCTTAACGCCCTCTTTTGCTCCCCTCCACCCTGAAAACTCCTTTCTTCCTTTTATCTGTAGAATGCACAATTTGTTATAGATCCCTACCCTTCCTACAATGAGAATTAGATGTGAGTGAGTCATATCATAACCTTACCATTTGGGTATTGCACAGAGATTTGCACTGCGGGTGTCTTTTTAAATTTTTTTTTGTCTTAATTTTTTTAAAAGGAATTATAAAGATGGTTTCCCAATTATTTAGATGCTTTAAAGAATCTGTAGCAATATTAAGTTAATGCAAAACTCAGTTCTCAAGGTCAAGCTCCTGCACAGCTTAATAGGTAAAACTTTGACCTGTCTGGCCTTTGATTTTGGCCTGCACTCTGTTTCACAGGGAGGTGGTAGAAGGTTAATACATAAAACGCTAGTATGCCAGAGAAATGTGGTCCAAAGCTTGTGATGCAGGTCAGAGTAAAGTATCTGACTGCAATCAATATGCACTTAAATATTTGGATCATCTAAACCTCCACTTGGCACAAAGGAGCTCCAGAGAGACCTTTCTTAGGATGAGAAAAATTACTATTCCAGAGGTGTGGGTCTTCATGGCCTGTTTGTGTTTCAAGGGAAATGATGGTGAAAGGAGCAAGGAGGTTCCTTTGGGATAAACTGGTTGAAAGAAAAGAAAATAGTCTGGGAGGGGAGTTGGGTAGAAAGCCTTGACTTAAATGCTAGCCACCACTGCTGAGAACAACCTGGCCCAACTTCTACTTCTAATTCTTCTTTCTGTGTCTGCAGTGGGGCTTATTATTCTGATGGGTTAACAAGATGTGTTGAGACCATTGGCTACAGGGCACATATTGTTATATTCTCAGACTTAACAAAGCTAGAAGAGAAAAAGGTTTGAAGTCCTAGTCGCCCATTATTCTAACATAAAAACTGCAAAAGAATGGAAAATGTTGTCTATTTAGTCCCTGGATTCCCAAGCCTATTAATTTTATAGCCAGACTTGGGTTCAAATTCATTATTTTACTCTTCAATGAATCACAGTTTGGGGCTGAATTAGAGTTAGAATCTTTTTCATATTACTTTGAGATGGTTTGTTGTTGTTGTTGTTGTTGTTGTTGTTGTTTGAGAGACAGAAGAAATGGGAAGTAGAAAAGAAATTGATAGACCCCAAGAAGTTTGGGATTGTGAACAAAACCCAGGGCAGAGATGTGGAGCTGGACTTGAGGTTGAAGGAGAGAAGGAATGCTATTTGGATGAGAAACATAAAGAACAGATCTACAGCAAGATGTATTCATACTGCACATATTACCTATAGATATTGTTTGATACATTTGCTTAAAGGATATGACATTATGGGAAATAACACTAGTTTTAGCTTAATTATAAGAATATTCCAGGTAAGGGAAATGTTGTCAGTAGGTGATTTTGAAAGACTATCAGTATGCAGATAGGTCAGGCTAGAAACAAATCTTAAGTTGTAAGCCAAAGTTGGATAATACATCAGGCAGCGTTTATTGGTCTTACTCAGAGATTGAACACCAGCTTTAGCAACTGAAAGAGCTAAAAATCTTCTACAAAAAAATTGAAAATGAGGTTCCTTTTCCTGGCGCATTTGGATGTGCTTTTGCATAGACACTGGTACTTGAAAATGACCAGGTGAGTTTCCTTGCAGGTAGAGTAAATGAAGGCAAGTCTTGGCTTAGCCCATAGACCAGTGAATACTTTTGTTAGATTCTCCTTTTTTCCAACTATTCATCATTTGGTATTCCAGGACACTTTCACTCTGTAATAGTATTAAGTGTATTTTTTTAAAAAACCACTTACATGTTAATGCAAAACCTGAGGTGGGCAGAGGGTGTCAAATATCCAGGTAACATTCTGATGGCGTGATGTCTCTGCTGAAGGATTTGACCCCTGTAATCTAATTTGCTTTAAATTTGAAATGAACTTTTATTCTTTTATTATAAGGCTGCATGTCATTGGCTCATAAAGATTACAATTTCTTTTCTTCCAATTGTTATGAATCCAATTCAAGCACCCTCTTGACTTGAAATTCGTCGCAACAACATGCAGAGGGCATTGCTCCCCGATGTGTGATGTGCCTCTTGGGGAAGGCATGTGAGTCTCATCTGCTCAAAAGAGATGATGCAAGACTATAAAGCAAGGCTCTCTCCCTTCCCTGTCTCCCTTCAACCTCACTATAATCTGTGAAAGAATACTGTATCTAAATTATAGCTGATTCCTCATTATCCGACAGTAAAAAGGTTAGGTGAGCCAGAAAGCCAGACTGACTGCAGCTTCACATTTTATCTTTCCCCTTGGGAACAGTTCAGTTTCTCAAATCCATTTGAAAACACTTCAACTCATTCCATCCAATCTAGGGATTTTAACCTTTTTCTTTCTTTCTTTTCTTCTTCTTTCCTTTTTTAAAAAAACAGCAGCTTAGAATTATAACTGACTGGCCAATCTCCTGCACATCTGCCTATGCGTCTATTGATCAGTTGTGAGTCTAAGTGTCTTACAACAGAACTTGACTTTTGAATAACATTTGGTATTGATTCAGAGCTAAATTGGAAAGATCTTTGAAGGACTTGGTTGTACTATTGAGGACTTTTTGAGTGATAAATCATCATCATAATTATAGTATTTGGTATGAACTCAGTAATCATAAGGCCTCTGGCACCCAAAGACATCTTTTTACCAACCAGTAAGTATCTTGATAAGAATGGGAAACTTGAGCTCCAAACTACTACAATTGGTTACTTTAATTAGTATGAACTGAAGGAAAGGTGTAAAGATGAAGAGCCAGGGACTAAGAATGAGAGTTCTCTAGAAAGAGTAGCTTTCATCTATTCAGCACAGTTAACTCTACAGGCACAATCATTACTTGCCAAGAAGATGAATCTCAGTGACAAACTTCTACATCATAGCATTGCTACTATACACAGAAATATACAGGCAGTAGAGAATGTGTGCCAAGATACTGGATAAGAAAGGTCATGACTGAAACAGTACTAAACACAAACCAGAATATAAAGAAGAAGCTGGAATAACAAAAACCTAAACTGTGCTGTCTCCCTGGGACAGAAGGAAGAAAGGGAGGAGAGTCAGATCTGAGAGAACTGGTGAAATGGAAGATAAGAGATTGAACCCCTAACATGGTTGTCAATGTGGACCATGCATCAGAAGTATCAGTAGAGCTTTTTTTTTTAAGTAGAGTTTTAATAAAAGTTTCCTTCCCAAAGATTCCAATACATCAGGTCTGGGTTGGGATCCAGGAAAAGCTCTCTCCTCAAGAGGTTGGTATGCCCATCCAGGGTTGTGAAGCACTGCACTAGACTCTACATTTCATGAGGCGAACCATCCTTTGCTCAGCATGGTATCTCCAGTGGCCAGCATCTCACAGTGACTGACTCATAGTGTATGTAGGACACTGATTGTTTTAATGACTAAGTGGCAGACTAACAAAGGGAATGAATAAGCATTATTAAGTATCCACAAGGTGCAGGTCCTAGAAGCCTTAGCTATAATATTGCCTATCATTCTCTCTGTTACCAATGAAGTAGATACCATTTCTATTTCAAAACTGGGAAATCTGAAATTCAGGAAGGCTAAGAGATTTGTCCAAGTTCATATGCTTGACTGAAGGAAAGAGTCTAAACTCTGGTCAGGTAAAAAAAAAAAAAAAAAGTGATTAAATGGGAAAGGGGTGACTGTCCTGTTTTTCTCTAAGAAAGGGAATAGGGATGGCAATCTGATTGGGTAAGTTTTGATGATTTGTCCTAAAATTCTGTTTGCAAGATAAGAACATTGATTTTTACCTGTATATTTATTTGAGATGTTTTAGGGGGTTGTTGGTAGAGATTCTGGAAGACCCCACTACCACTCCATCCTGCCCTATTTTTCAGAAAGTCACTGGTCTAGAGAAAAGAGTTTAACAATTCCTAGTTCATCCATCTAGTATCTCAGGGAAACGGGGAAGCTATCACAGTATTCTCTTCACTTCCTTCATTTCTCTTTGTTTGTCAGTTAACACCTGAAATTTATGTTAATGAAGAAAAAGTTTTAGTTCCCATAATTCAGCAAAGAAAGAAAAAGACAAAATACAGATGTGGCTGTATATTGAAATTCTCTCACACTAAAGTCAACTACTGGTAAGAGTAAATGACTGATAGCAGCCACCTCCTTATTTTGAAAAGGAAAAGGAGGAAAGAGAACACCTGACTTTTGCCACTGAGGTGGAATAAAGGAATCTTCTTCATCTTTACAGATTTGCCTAGGATGAGCTGTATTTACATTCAACTGGGAAGGGACAAATAGAAGCTGAGTTCAGAGGTATTTTTGTCATGGGCAGCTGTGAATACATGCGGCTTTTCTTCAAATGATTTATGAAGGGTTTTTTGTTGGCTTTTAAAATGTGGAATAAAAGAGCTCCATTCCCTGAGGCTTCATTAACTGAGGTACCACCATCCCCAAAGCTGCCTATAGAATCTGCAATGTGCTGAAATTATGCAAGTGGGAATCCATGCCTGGAAACCAAGAAGCTGCAGAACTGGAGGTTCAGCTCTGCCCCCAGCAGGTTGGGGGGGGGGGCTCCTTGAGGAAGTCCCTTATTACTTTATTGTGTCCTCTGTAGACCTAGAAAATAGCATCTGTGTTCATGGGAGTATTTATCAGATGTTGGTATGTAAGGTATTTTTCCTGCATCATCTCCATTGAGCCTCACCATATGACCATGAAATATACACTCTTACTTTCCATTTTAGGAAATAAGTCTTAGAGAAGTTAAAGTGAATTGCCCGAAGTAATTTGGAAGATTGTTTATTTCAACTAAGTCTTACATGATCTTAGAGAACTCACTCTCTTAGACACACTATGTTATAATGTTACTTCAGGAGGAAATTATGAAGATGAAGAGAAATGATCTAGCTGAACATGCTTTGAATAGATACTCATTCACATATACTGATATACTGTGATTGATTATATATATATATATATCTCCACTTTAACACTGTCCCATGCAGCTCAGATTGATTATAACAGTATTTATTTCTCAAAGGGGTATATAAATCCATTTGTCAATAGTAGTGTTTTTAAAGTGTGGTACCCAGGTCAACAACATCACCATCTTCTAGAAACTTGCTATATTTAAAAATGCCCATTTTGGAGTCTCAGTCCAGAGTATTGAATTAGAAAGTCTGAAGGAGAGGCCCAATAGTCAATTTTAATAATCCTTCTGTGTGATTCTGAGCATGTTCAAGTAGAAAGCCACTCAGTACTGTTGAACTAACATGGCTGACAGCACATCCTCAGCTGCAATGCTTTTAGCCACTGAGTTTACCATTGTCCCATGGAGAAACCAATGGGTTTTCTTCTTGCCATTTATTTTGTATCCTTGCAAATGGTTTTGAATCCCAATGACTATAAAAAATTATGTGTGTAACAGTGCTGGATTTACCATTAGGCAAGAGAGCATGAATATTCTGAGTATTAAAATAAAGGTTTTGCAGAGGACCAAAGCACAGTCAAAGAAATGGCCCAGGAAATAGAAAATTACAGATGGGTAGAAATTTCTTTTGTGTTATGGACAGCATGGTAAGCATCCACACATTCTAGGACAATTAATCAACATTTCTAGCAGAAAAAAAGTTGGTTGAAGCCATGTTGTGATATCAGGGGATTTGAAGAAAACTATAAGAATGATGCTAGAACAAGTGTGTGTGTATGTGTGTATAAGTATGAGTAAGTATGTGTAAGAGTAAGTGTGTGAGTGTGTGTGTGTATTACTTACCATAACATTGGCACATAACATGGACTTCAGCATTAGTCCAAGTTCCTAACTGGCTCCTAACTGGATCTACCACTTAACTAATTGTTACCTTGGGGAAACTACTTGATGCTTCCAATCCCTAATTCCTTTATCTGGAAAATGTAAGTAACACTAGTATCTCATAGATTTGAAATGGCACTTAACATAAACCCTGGCATGAATATGGTAATTATTCAATACATTTTAATTATTATCAATAGACATCATAGAAGTGCTGAAATTATTTTCATTTTTCTTTTTTGGTACTGGGGATTGAACTCAGGACCTTGTACTTGCCAGGCAGGCGGTGGAACCACTGAGCTAAATCCCCAGCCCATTATTTTCTTAAACTAGGAAAGCTTCTTTGAAAAGATGTATCTTCACTTGGGTCCCCATGAAGAAGAAGGTGGGGGAATCCCCAAACAGGCTCCCGAAGTTTTCTCCTGAGCCTGTTGAGGTTTGATTCTTGCCTTCTTTGTGAAAAGGCATGCTTTTCAATCATCTTTTCCTCTTGATCTTATGGTTTGTTAAGCACACACGCCCTTTTCCCCAACCCTCCATAGAGTATTAACTACTTGCCTGCTGGAGTCTCCACCTCTGTCTCCCTTTGAAAAACCTTCCTCTTGTTTTGTTTTGCCTCCACTCTCTGATCTGTAGTTGGTTGTTTACAATCATTTGGTTAGTAAGATACCCTGGATTCTTTTTTTGTGGTCTTTGAGATACTTCTAGTGGCACCTAAGCATATCTACTTCAGTAGGAAACTGTCTTCTGAAGGACTTTTTCCTGCAGCAAAAGCTAGGTTGGATTTCACTCCCAGAACTTTGCTGTTTGCTTGTTGTTCCTTCCATGCAGCTGCTATGGCTCACTTCTTTGGCACCAAGCTAAGCCTTATTATAAAACAAAACCCTAGCACATGGCATTGTATACTGCAGGTGCTTAATGAAAACTTGTGGCTTGAAAAATCTCACGTGGAAGCTTATATTGTAATAGAAAAAAAAAAAGAAGAAGAGATAGGGAGGTCAACCCCTGAAATTGCAAAATAATTTGGGGGAAAAAGTAGTAGTAGTAGTAGAGAAAGAGAGAGAGAGACACAGAGAGAGACACAGAGTGTTAAGAAGCAAAGAGTAGACAGAGGGCCCTTCCCATTGTTTTCTGACATGTAGATGATGACCTGGAGAGGGGAATATCAATCAAGAAGACAGGGCTGGAGTCAGAAAACCCTTGTCCCTAGAGGATCCTGCCTCAGGCCTCACCACCAGGACATTGCCTGGGATTTGTTACCTGGCAGCTCTTAGCATGGAATACCCCAGGGAAGAAGTACTGCAGTAGGGCACACCTCCCAGGCTGGGGAGGGAAGACAACAGCTCTTATGTCTTCTGCCAGTAGTGTCTAGGCAGCTGGCATCCCCTCCCACCATGCTGTGTATTTACCCAACTTCAAAGACAGGGTAGCCATTAAAGAGAGGAAGAGGAAACAGAGACAAGATTAACATCCCCCTTCCCATCTCAGCTCCTCTTCATCAGAAAGCTTCCTTTGCCAAAATCTTAGCTAGCACTACACAATGTCATCAGATATGTGTGTTTGCAACAACAGCCAGGAGGAAATTTTCAATCTGGTGCTGAGATATGACTTCCCCAGGGAGGAAGGGGCTCAGGCATATGCATCTGTGCCATGGGGTGACTTTCACTGCCAGGTTCTGTGGCAAGAAGGCAGCGGTGTTGATTTTTGTTTTCAACTTAGGCAGGATCTGAAAGTATATGTTATACTACAATGGAACCTGTTGAGCACGCACAAAAAAGAAAAAAATCCACGCATGTACATGTCAAATCTGGTTATATCTCACATCAGACTGGGTTAACCTATCCTAACACAAGAATAAAAGACAGTAAAGGAAAAACAAAAATGCTCAGGAAATATGGCATCACATAAAGAACATGTGCTTTGAAGATCTTTGCAAGTTACTTCACCTTTCTGAGCTGCAATTTCTTCATCCTAATAATAATAGTTGTTGTAGAATCAAATGCAACATGTTATATGGAATAACTGGCTCTTAGTGAACACTCAGTAAACATTAGTGTCCACATCTGTTTCTAGGGGCTGTCACATCAAATCACCATGGACTTGGTGGCTTAAAATGAGAGATATTTATTCTCTTACAGTTCTGGAGGCCACAAGTCCAAAATCAGTATCACTGGGCCAAAATTGAGGTGACAGCGGGGCTGTACTGCCTCTGGAGCTCCAGAGACAAAGCTGTTTCTTACTTTTTTCAGATCCTAGGCTGCTGGCATTTCTTGGTTTGTGGCCTTGTCACTCCAATCTTCTAGGTCAGTGTCTTTAAATCTCTGCTCCATCTTCACACCTCCTTTACCTCTGTGTGTCTGTCAAATCTCACTTGGCCTCCCTCTCAGGAAGATAATTGTGATTGCATTTAGGGCCCACCTGGATAATCTCCCTGTCAAAAGATCCTTATTTTATTGACATCTGCCCAAAGTTGTTTTCCATATAAAGAAACATTGGTAAGTCTCTGGGATTAGGATTTGGCTACCACAGTGTTCTTCAGGTTTTTGAGTGGGAGGAAAGGAAAGAAGTGAGAGATGGGTAGGAAGGAATATTTTCATTTGAACTGAAGTCAAATGCAAATTTGACATCTAGGTCCCCCCTCAGGTTAACAACTTAGGATAGTAAGGGAACAATATTAACAGGTATATTGTTTTAATATATAAATGCAGTAATTTTTTCCAGAAATCTGGTGTATTTATAGTGAATTATGTTATATAAGAGCTTTTGATTTTATAGTATCTAAGTTGGTTCTGAATGTAATTATATCTATATATAAGGAATCAATTAATCGGATTTTAATACCATTGCCTACTTTTTTCCCCCTATAACTTAGATGCTACTCATATATAGGCTTCAACTGTTAACTTACAGATCTTGCCTCTTTATATTCTTTGAGATAAAAAGCTTTTATATAGCTTTTATCTTTCTCTGCCTGCCATAGCATATTGGTCAATAAATATTTGCTTGACTGATTAATTTTAAAATGCTCAAGAAAGAAATTGTGAAGGAAGATGAAGGCAGGTTCATTCAACATTCGAGTTTCATGGAGACTTTAGGAAAAACTATCTTAAACCTTGGGGGAAATATTGATGCTTCTCTCTTATTCCATATGTCTCAGCTCTGATTAAACTGTATATACCTTTGTCAAAATGCTTTCAAACTAACCAAGGAGAAATAGTAGTATAGTGTTTAAATATAGATCATATCTATATTATTTCTTTTATTCAATGAAGTAGTTTGACAATCTGGATCCCCTCAGCAAAAATTCAAAGAACATCCCCTTAACCTTTTTTTAGGATCAAAATAAGCCAATTTCAAATTTTTCTGCCAGGAAGGGCCTTTTGTATGATGTAGCTATCAGTGGAGAAAAATAAAAGGAAGTGCTTCTACAAAAAATAAATTGTGCATTAGAGACCAGTTAGCACGTTTTCTGGCACATAATGTTATGCAGATATTTCTTTCCTCCTGTTTTTGTTTTGCTTTTCCCCCTTAATAAATAAGCTTAATATTCAATAGAATGAGCAACTAACCTCTAGAAAACTATAACCCCTTCAAGAGTAGAGAGTTTAACTGAAATGCAAAGTGCTAGGGGTTTGGAGGCTTTAGAAGACATCCTATAATAGACTTGACTGTATATTAGTGAGTAGGGGGCTATGGTAATAGTCTTCCTACTAGAATTTCTGAATTGCCTTTTGGGTGTCCTTTCAGATGATTCTGACTGCTGGGGCTTTTGCAGGGAATGCCAGGGTACAAGAGTGCCAAGCTACCTTTAGGGTTGTATCTTTCTAGAGAGAAAGTAGATTCTCTCTCTCTCTCTCTCTCTCTCTCTCTCTCTCTCTCTCTCTGTTTATTTGAAATGACTTTCACAGTAGAGAAGCAATCTTTGGAAAATGATGAGAATATGGAATTGGCCATTGTAACCTGATTCAGCAAACCAGTTCCATTTGGGTGATTTTTAGCCTGCCTCTGGGAAACAGAAATGGGCAGGTTGGAGTCTCCCCAGGCCCCAGATAATTGAGTGGAGCTAGTGTTGTGTACTCCATGGTGATGCATTAGCTGAAGCCCTCTTGCCCTATGCAAAACACATCTCTTTTCTCAATTATTCAAAATAAATAAATCAATGATATAATAAAATGGTGGTGGGAGGGAACACTAGAAATAACCATCCCTCTGTTTCAGTGTGGAAAGCATAGTCTAAACCTCAGTGATTTTAAAGTCAGTTTTAGTGAGGGGAGAAAGCCCATCTGTATGGCTCGGAAAATTAATTTTGAGCATTTGAAGATAAAAGACTGAGTTCCTTGGAACTGGCTTTAAAAGTCACAATCCATGGCAATCCAAGGAGTTCACTGACTAGGGGCTCTTCTGTTTATTCCAAATACCCCTTTATCATTGGTTTTGAAAGCATGTGGCTCTCGGTAAAGCACTGGCAACTGAGAAAAGAATCAGATAATGAAGAAGTGATGCCACCATGATGACACACCTTTATGTCCTCAGTAGGACTTCTTCTAATCAAGCCTTTGTTTTATTAATTCATTTGGTAGAGGAGGGGGAAAGAAGGGAGGGCTGTGTTTCTTTTTTCTTTTTTATCTTCATAACAAAATACATACGGAATAAAAGCCCCTGGATGAGCCACAATGCAAACCCAGAGGGTGGAAGAGATAATTTTGTAAATTGTAAATCAGAAATTCTATTTGGAATAGATGCTGAACACATGTAATTTAGCAGTATAACCTTGTTTCCCTGAATATAAGTATGATAGATGCTTTCTAAGTTTGAGAAAAGGAGACAGAGTCATTTAAATATCCAGTACAATGTTCCTAGGTTCTCTGGATATCCTATTTTAGCTTCCTTGAGAGATTGTTTAGGAGGACATTGTAACTGCCTGCAGATTGAGGGATGGACAGTGGCCACAGGAGCCCCCCTTGGGCTTGTGCCACAGTCAAACTGGTGTGGAAGCAGAAGTGATTTGCTGATAGATAGTGTTAAGATGACTGGGCTTCACAAAATACCTCTTTAGGGGACTATGACAGAGATCTTACCAACTCAGAATTGCTAACCTTTTCCAAGTTTGAAGTGACTTCATGAGACTCCCCCTCCTTCACATTAGCAAGCAAAATGTACTGCGCAGGTTGGCTGTATGAACTGAGAAGCCAGGTAATTGACTCTGGTGGGAGGACATGAGTGGATGGTATGGCAGAATAAGATCAATCCAAAGTCTCTTGGAATAGCTCTCTAAGAAGAGTAGTTAGCTCTAGGGTCTTGATCCTCAATTTCTCTTTCTCATCTTAGCATAGTGAGTGGAAGCTGCATACTTTCCCCACTGACAGTGCTAGTCTAGGCCAAAGCTGACGCAGACAAGAGGAATACTTCAGATGAAAGATAAATAACAATTACTAGAAATCATAAGGGCTTTTTTTGTAATTGAAGTCACGAACTGTACTAATTGTCTCTGAAACTATATGCTATTTACTGCATTTTATTAACTGCACTGTGGGAGAGTATGCCTCTTCTGTGTATTGGCATCTCGTAGATATATTGAGATTTTTGCATAAATGTGTTATTCATCACAGACCAAGCCACATAAATAAAATATATAGAGAGATATTAGTACTATAACGAAAGTCTTAGAGAAATAGCTTAGCAAGTGACAGTGCTGTCAGAGAACATGAAAGACTGAAATTAAGCCTTCCTTTTCTTCAAAACATGATCTTTAAACAAACTGAACTTCAGTTCTTCACAGTTTGGGGACAGGTTAAAGAAGAAATTCAAAGGACCATGTGGGATTCCTGCTGGCTAATAGAAAGGCATCCTTGGAGAGTTGAAATAACTTTTAAAAGAGAAAAAGCTATTTAAATCTGCAAAAGAGAAAGATGATTATTTCTCTTCTGGAACCCTTTTGACAAACCCCTACATTTTCAAAGAGTTACATGGGATTTAGCTAGACATTGACTTTAATGTGAGTTGCATTGCTAAACTACATGCAATCCTTTGGAAATTTAGGGTTTGGTGTCTGTAATAAGTCAAACAATGGTTTGATTTAAGTTGACAGTGTTTGAAGAATGAACAAACATGGACACTTTGGTGCAAAACCACAAATCTCTAAGTAGCCCACAATTGAGGCAGGGATAACCAGAAAGAGGAAGAAATAAAAGACCAATATCCAATTCAAAAATTCAGTTGGGAAATTTGAGTGTCATTTGAAACCTTAAGGACAAACATGAAAACTTGGACAGAGCAATCATAAGACTCCAAGGATGGGTTTTTGAAAATATCCTTCTAAAAACTTTTCTTGTTTGGGACTGCAAGATAGATCATCAAGACAATTTCTATTCAGAGCCTGTCCTGTTTACAACTCATATTACAAAAAGTTATATTGCCATTGTCATCTCTTAGCAGCATGAGCGATACAATCTCATATTCATAATATGGCTATTTTATATTGCAGCTTTATGAAAATCTATAGATATCAATGTCTGCTTTTAATGGATCTTGCTGAAATCCTGCTGCCTGGGAAGTTGTGCTGTACCATTCTGGAATTATCACAGAGCCTCATCTGGCAATTATGATATCATATCAGGAAAATTTGACTTTTAAAGTATGTGAGAAAACTTTTGCAGCATCAAGACCAATCATATTTTAGTCTGAAAATAAAAACTAAGGTCTCTATTGATAATTAGTTGAGTTACCTCAGTTGCAACAATCCCTCTATCCCACCCAAGGCTGTCTGTCAGAGTCAATGAAATTGAATGTCAAATTGAAAAACTCTAAAGCTATTTCTCCATATTAAAAAATCATTAGCAAGCATATCTTCGTGTCCTGCTGGCAAGAAAAGCAAAATTAGCACGTACCCCTCTCCTTGTTTTGTCAAACTTTTAATCAAACTGTTTACATGGATGTGAGGCAGCTCACATACTGGACCTCAGCATAAGGGATTTTATCTCTAATACCAATGTCCAATAATCTTTGACCTCTTGGTAGCAACTATCGTCGTTAATCACTGCCCCTTCCCCTTTTTTTTTTTTTGTACCAGGGATCAAACTCAGGACCTTGCTCTTGTGAGGCAGGTACCAGAACCACTGAGCTAAATCCCCAGCCCTGCCCCTTCCTTCTTTAACCTTCCTGTTCTTTTTGTTTTTTCCTATCCCCATGATCCTTCATCTGGAGCTCTATGGTTGGCTTTAAATGGTTGGCTTTCATGATAGTGGTACTCTTGGTTTATTTTTTATTTTATTTATTTATTTATTTTTGGTACGGGGGATCTAATTCGGGTTCTTGCATTTGCACAGCAGGCGGCGAAACCAGTGAGCTAAATCCCTGGCCCTTGGTTTACTTTTTAAAAGACCTTTGACATACCCTTTCTCCTCCCTCTAAGTCCATGGTCTCAACTTCCACCCACATGATTTTGACTCTAGCTTAGCAACTTTTTTGAGTTCTAGACCATGATTTCAGATGATTTATTGCCTGTTTGAGTATTTCATAGACATTTCAAAGCCAACTGGTCCCAGGTTGGTCCTAGGGGCCATCCTCCAAGGAAACAAACAATTAAAACAACCTGTTCAATACCTCTGTCCCTGTCTTAGGTTCTTGGTGCCAACGCCTATTGCAATGTTGAAAGTACAAGTCTGTGATTTGTTATTCATCCTACCATCAAAATAATCTTTTTTGCTAGGTGTGGTAGTGCACACCTGTGATCCCAACACTTTTGGGTGGTTGAGGCAGAACGATGGTGAGATAGAGCCTAGTCTGGGTAGCTATAATGACTTAAATTTCAAAATTAAAAAAAAAATCTTTCTTGAATATAAATCTTGCCAAGTAATTCAGTTCAGAGGATTCCCATTACTTATAATCAACTATTGAAACATCGTAGTACATCAATCAAGGCATTCCCTGGTCCCTGTAAATTTTCTCTGGCTTCCTTTCTTGTCACTTGACCTCTGCTAACCTGTGATCCAGCAAATCTATTTGTAATTTCAAAATATACACCATGCTTTTCCAAGCTTTTGAGACTTCTGTATGACTTCCCTCTCTATAATCATACCTTCCCTTTGCCCCAGCAGTATCCCTAACTACCCTGTGGCATTTACTCAACTTCCAAGACTCAGCTGAAGAACATTCTCCCATGTGAATATTTCCGTAATACACAGACATTCATCCCTGTCTTCTGAAAATAGTGAATGCCTTCTTTTCTGTTTACATAGAGCTATGTACACATATTATAAAACTATTATATATAATAATTGTGGAATATGTCTGCCTGACCTAATGTACTCTGAGTTCCTGGACAGGAGATACAGTTTCTCACTGATCTTTATATTTCCAGAACTTAATAGTGAGTGTTGCATGGGGATGCTCTATCATATTTTTATTTTTTTGAATGAATATTTGGATCAGCCAAATGCACCTGAATATATTCCTAGATATCTGATTGGAACAAACTAGGATGTGGGTCCCTATGGTAAATTTCCCTTCCATGGGGAAATGGAGCTCCTCCTTAACCCAGTTTGTATGTAGTTTTCTGCAACTTACTTCAGTGCCTTCTTTCAAACTGACATTCAACTCTTGATATTCAAGAGTTTATTGTTAACTCTATGATTGCAGGAGAATAAACCTTGAGTAAAGTGTTAAATTACTCACTTAGGAATATAGATTTAGCTGGCTTTCTATTCAAAAAGATTAATAGACTGATCATCCCAAAGATGAGCAGTTTAGTCTTAAGAATAAAGTAGTAATCTATTAGATAAGACTGAGAGTATATTCAATCCAGTATTTTATAATGCTGCTAACTTACTTTAATATATGGAATACTTTTTCATAAAAGTTGGTATTTATTATACTTTTTTTTAGACAGTCTTACTGAGTTGTACAGATGGGCATTGAACTCACTATGTGGTCCAGGCTGGGCTCGAACTTGAGGCGATCCTTCTGCCTCAGCCTCCTGAGCACTGGGATTACAGGCATGCAACACCACACTTAGTTTATTATACTTTTAATATACCCTTTGATAGTGGAAACTGAGGTTTATGGATTGTTGTAGTATACTTTGACTGCTATGGCAAAATACATTGGTTGGGTGGCTTACTCAACAGAAGTTTATTTACCTTCAGTTCTGAAGGCTTGAAGTCCAAGATAATTCAGTGTACTGGCATGGTTAGGTTCTGGTAAGGGCCCTCTTTCTGGCTTGCAGAGGGTCACTTCTGCACTGTGTGTCTACATAAACTTTCATCTGTATATACTCATGGACAGAGAGCCCTGGTGTCTATTTCTGTTCTCGCAAGGACACTGATACCATCATGGGAGCCTTACTTTCATGATCTCATCTAAATCTAATTAACTCTCAAAAGTCCCCCCTCTAAATACCTTCACACTGGGGGGCAGAGCTTCAAAATATGAATTTTAGGGAGACAAAAACAGTCTATAACATAAATTAAACCACTTTCTGTGGGTACTTAAATAATCTACTAACCGGGCAAATGCTGACTCCAAATACTGTTTTCCTTTTCCTAGTAATTTGTCTTTGTTGCCTTTTATACATGGGTATTAAGATAATTAGCATTTTTAGAAGCAAAATGTTACCACTTGCCATTATCTCTGATATACTGCCCCAAACATGAATCTCTCTTTAATATTTATTCTTAATATATGTTTATCCACATTTCTCAATTGTTTTAGTGCAGGCAAACACTATAAGGTCTCCTTCTTTAAAGTTAAAAAAAAAAAAAGGCTGGGCTCTTGGTACTTCTGGCAATTTTATTCTAACACAAGTAGTGGCCAGATTGTAATTCTGATAAGTATTTCAGTTCTTTTTTGAAAAATTAAATTCACAAAACAATTGATTATCAGTTATAAATGGCAAAAACACCATCTGGTATTCAAAATTGGTTAAATCCACGTAGCAAGGGGAAAAAATGTTGGAACTTGTAGTTGGCGAGGAGCTCTCATCCATGGAGCAGAAAATGACGAGCTTTACTATGAGAAAGCCAGAGTAGTCATAACTTGTACTTAACGGCTGTGGGAATCTGATATGCTCTTCACATGTTCCATATGTTAAATCACTTGGCGACATCTTTAGTGTGAAAGAGCTGGGGGTGGGAGAGGAGTGTGGCTAGTGGATTGAGTAGCAACAGCTTAATTCTAAATTGTCACCTGGTTATTTCCATGTAAACCCCAGTGCCAAAGGTGTACCAGGACTCAGTTTCTTTACCTGGGAAATTGGATGTGCAAGTTCCTTAATATTATGGCACAGGTGGCATTTCTGCAGAAATTGCTAAAGCTATTTTTCATTCCTCTGGTGAGGTAAGTCATACAGCATTAGCATTTCCTATAGAAATGTCCCATGTTGTTCTTTGCCAACTGGAAATTTGAGTAGGTGTTCATGTGATGTGCCAAGAGAATGAAGGGAGATGAAAACACTCCACATTTTCCAATGTCCCCACGCTGTGTTCTGAGTGTGGGAGGAATGGCGCCTGGCTAGATTCTCTTGGAGCTTTAGCCTCATGAGGAATGCTTTTCCTTAGGAGTATACTGCAATCCTGTTATTTTCAAAAATGCTTCTGGGTTGCTGGCATATTTTCACCTTATGTTAAAAATATAGCTATCCTTTGCTTATTATTCATACATTGTAATACAAAATTTATTCATTCACTTAACAGATATTTATTGAGGCACATTTCAGCATACTGGTTAATTGCATGGGCTGTCTTAGCAATGTATCTTAGGGTCATTGCTTAATCTTTCCAACCACGCTTAAAGAATGTAAAATGGGAGATGATAGTGTGCACCATGGAGACTGTTACAAGGATTGAGATTTTGCATGCCAAATGCTTAATAAGAATTTAATAAACACAAGAGTAGTAATAATAATAGCAAATATTAATATTGCTATATGCCAGGTCCTGTGCTAATGTTCCTGACATATAGGACCTGGTATAAGTTTACACATCCCTTTCAGCATACAGGTGTCCTCTGATTTTCTTATCCTGATCTTGGTAAGACTCTGTTTTGCATTGGATCTGAGCTAGGTAGCTTCACATCTAGAGAGGTGATACGCATAGGTAGGACCTTGGAGACTGGGCATTATCCTGGTGACCATGTGGTGGTGGTTTCTTGCCTCATGTGCTGTGATTTGCCTGCTGGAGTCCACCCTACTTCTGGAGAACTGCCTGCAGCTCCTGCATCTGGGCCAGTAATTACAGAGCAGAAAATCCGGGCTGAGAAGACAGGGCAGTCTTGAAATTAGTTTATGCATAATGGATAATAGGAGGCTGTTTTAAAGTGTAACTCATTTGGTGGGTTGGCAGATCTTGACTTTCTTTTTGATATGTATTATTTATTTACTTATCCTTTTTCCTTTTTTTTTTTTTTTTTAGCAAGATGAGGACAGAAGGCTAGGGAAGTCACTTGGTGGAGCTCTTCTAGACTATAGCTCAGATTTAGCAATTTACATTCAGTAATCTCTTGGTCATTTAGCCACAGATAATTTGTCATGGTTTGTTTTAGCTGTTGTGATATTGATATTTATTATGCAAATTGTATTTCCTACATCTTATTGTTCTGCATTCTATGAATACTTAAATTATTATAAACCTTTACACTTAATATGGCTCGTCCTTCAATTTGATGCTTGAGCAACAGAGGGTCAGAAAGCACATGATCTTCTAGAGGAGAAGAAAATAAGTAATTAAAAAGAAGACAAATAAGAATCGGCTGCCTGGTTGAAAAAAAAGCCAAGGTAATTTCAGCTAGGAGAGAAAGCGAGTCCAGAGATGCCAGTGGCTTAAGGAGGAGAACCTCTCCCAGAGACTCAGGAAGCGGGGCGCACCTGTTGGTCTCCAGCCGCCTCAGGAGGGACGACCCCGGGGCATAGAGAAGAGAATGGGTTTGAGCCCTGAAGGAGGAGTGTGGCCGACCCTACTTTCAGAAAACCTCCGTTCCCCACACCCTCTCCCCCTTCAGTCTTGACCAAGTACAGTACATTTTTGTTGTGTGCGTGTAATCTTAAATATATAAGCGTACATATATGTCACACCTACATATATATATATATGTCTACACATATTAAACTGGAAAGGAACCCTCAACAAAGCCGGGCGGGGAGCCTGAGCGTACCCTCCTCGATCTACCTTTCCCGAGACTCTATCGCAAAGTCACCGACTGGAAAATCCCAGAACCCGACTCCACGGCTCCTGCCTCCCAACTATCCCGAAGTCCGCCGCTAGGCTGTTGAGCAGGCTCTCCCGCTCCGCCGGACGTGCAAAGCACGCATGCACTTCTCCCAGATTGTTTTGTCAATCCGGGGACCTGCGTTCTCACTCTTCACTCTTGCAACCCCTGGTTTCCCAAAGATCTTTGCCTCCGTGCGAGGTGAGTGACGGAAATCTGTAACGTCTGGTTTCCAGGCCAGAGGTACACAAGGTGTACGCGGCAGAGGAGCCTCCAGAAGGGAGAGTCTCCAGTTTTCATTTGAGATGGAGATTGCTGTAAACATTCCTAATAAAGGTGCAGGGGAAGCTAGACCCGCCCCCTGGAGCCCGAGCCCCTACTCGCCAGTCGCCCTGGAGAACACTTTTTCCTTGATCCGGGGGAAGCCTAGACGAAATTTTAACATAAACATATTTGCATACGCTCCTCCCCTTGGCCCCGCCCCTAGGGGCGCGCCGCCGAACGCCAGGGCCAGGGGGCGGGGTGGGGGAGGGGCAAGTCCTCAGAGAGCGGGGCTGGGCAGGTGGTGCGGTGATTGGTTCATCTGGACTCCGCCTTCCGTACATGTCATTAGCATCTCATTAGCTGTTCGCTCGGGCTCCCGAGGCAGCCAACGCCGCCAGTCTGAGGCAGGTGCCCGACATGGCGAGTGCTGTGCTGCCGAGCGGCTCCCAGTGTGCGGCGGCAGCGGCTGTAGCGGCGGCGGCGCCTCCTGGGCTCCGGCTTCGGCTTCTGCTGTTGCTCCTCTCCGCCGCGGCGCTGATCCCCACAGGTAGGTTGTGGGCACCGGGCGCCTGGCCCCCCAAACCTCCCCAGACACCCTAGTAGCCGTAGCCGTGGAGGGAGGGGGGAACGTTTCCATGACAACCTCCCCCCCACTTCCTAAATCCGAAACGGAGGGATTGTGGAGACGAAACTCGGAGGGGCTGAGAGGATTGGGCTCCGCTTCTCTGCGGCGGGCTGGCTGTGAGCGAGAGCCCTCAGGGATGCCTGCCCCACACCTTTCCCCCCTGGCTTGGCGCGGAGTGCGGAGTGGAGTGAAGATGCGGGCTAAGGGGCTGGAGAGTTGGGGGAAGGGGAGGGATCGAAGGCACCTCAAACCGTCCGGACCCTCCTAAACTCGCTGTCGTCCCGGTGACTTGCAGGTCCTTCCTCTTCTCCCGGGGTTGCCCGTTCGTCCCCGTTTCCCCAGTCAGCTCCCCAGTTCTCCATCCTCCGAGCCTGTCCCTAGGACTGACTACTCGCCGCCTCCAGCGTGATTCCTCGCTGGTCCCCCGGACTCCTCAGACTTGCCTGGTCTCCGCGTTGCCCGTGCTCTGCCTCTCGCCCCTGCCCCCGAGCTGCACACCTCTCGTGTTTCCCTCCGACCGCTCGAAGCCCCGCCACCCCCCTCTCCGTTGCGGGGCTCCTTGGCCCGGGTCCAGGCGGGGAAAGTTCCCCGGCCCGGCCTCGCGGGGGGGCGGTCGATCGTGGTCGCCGCCTCTGTAGGAAGGCGCTGGGAGTCCGCAGCCCGCCCGCCCCGTGGCGCCCTCCGCCACGAGTAGGGATGCCGGATTTCCCGGCAGCTGGTGCTTTCGGCGGCCCGAGGGCGGCGGAGGGGGCGTTCGCGGCCTCTGCGGCCGGCCGGGAGCCCCTCGCAAGAAAGGCCATCTTGGGAATTTGCCCAGGGCGGCTCTGCATGCCCGGCGCCTTCCCTGAAGACGCCGCGTGCTCGGCTGGAGCTCGGTGTGTGGCTGCCTGTGTGTCGGGCGCGTTGGCGCGTTCGGGAAAGAAGAGGGCAGTGTTTGCATTTGCTAACAAAAGGGAGCTGGAGCTGTTCCCCAGCGGAGAGGCCGGCCGTGCTGCACCCTGCCTCCCTTCCCGCCACCTCGCCGCGCTCGCTCAGCAGCCGCACGGCCTCCCCGCGCTCTTGGCCGCTGGCTGCGGGCTCCGGGCGGGCACCCGGACCGAGTGGCACCGAGCCGCGGGGGGCGGACGGCGGTGCGGGAGGGGATGCAGCAGCGCTCTGCGCCCGCAAAGCCCCTCCTTGCGGCTCGGGAGCTGCAGGACCCGGAGCAACAAGTGGCAGAGGACGTCGAGAGCTCAGCCCCCACCTGCGGAGGCCCCGGCCAGGCGTGCGCAGGGCTGTGGCCACCGTGCAGCTCCGGGGGCGCCTCTCGGCTTGGGCTGTGCCTTTTGTTTACACGCTAGAGGACACACAGTTATGTAAACACCGCAGGAAACACGCTGTAGGAAATGGGAGGGGGATAGCTGGGGTGCTAGCTCTGGATTTGGGGGATGCTAGGTTGATTGTTTTCCCCCCAAATAGTCCTGCAGAGGAGCTCGGCTTGGGGAATCTATTGGGGTTGTAGGGGTGGGAACCTGGCAGCAACCTCAATTCCAACGTTGAGCATTTTTTTTCTTCCATCCCACACTGTCTCCGGATGTTGTTTAGGTGTTTTTCCTCTGTGAATTCTTAATTTATGAGTTACGAGATAATTGGGTTCAACCGATGCCCGTATGGTTACAACTTCATTTCGGGCTGTGCCACTGACTGGAAGGGTTCGAGAAAATGTTCCTGAAGGAGATCCCTCGTGCTGCTGCATTGTAAAAAGCGCCAGTGTCAGTTAAACGTGAGAGTGAGTAAAGGCTCGGTAACTGGCGCATAATAGAAGCAACAATAGACTTGTATTGGCTGCAAAAAAGGGGGGGGGGATGGTGGTGGGGAGCGCTGGTAGGGTATTGCCTTTCCACTGAAAATGGGAGCCATGCTTTGCCGCTTGGCAGCAGAGTAGGATTAGATTATTCCTCCCCTGACAAGCCTGCTCATTGAAGGCGCCGGGTAGTAACAACAGTACTATATTTGTAACTATCTCCCGGCGAGAAGTTCCCTTCCCAGCGAAGGAGATGGGCTGACTTAGAGAGGAGCGGTCTGGAACTCAACCGTGCATGTCAAAGCTACAAGAAAATTCTGTTGCCAGTTACCATGGAAGCAGCTTCTTGCTCTTGTGTACATCCCTGTTTGTAGTCTGGTTATCAGATTGTGTTCAAATTAGGAAGTAATTGGGTTTGATTTGTAGTGAGGGGATAAGATGACATTCTTTAATTTTTTTTTCTTTGAAAGCATGTTTTTTATGTGGTGAATTTGCGAGAGGGTTTTGGCTCAACCTTTGGTCCTTTGCTCTGGAGGAGTAAATTTCAGGTGGAATCCTGGGGACTTTTCTTCCCCGGTCTTCTTAGTTTAAGCTTTCTCAGAGGCCTCCACTTCCCACTCCAGGGGAAACCTGTTGGTGCTGTCTTCTAACTTCATTTGCTTGTTTCATTTACATCCTTGCCTTTAAAGCGAAATCTGGTCATTGTGCAAGGGTTCCGGATTGTTTCCTCCTGTAACTGAAGCTCTCTATCCCCCCTAATCCCCCAAATCCCCCAAATCTCCTCACAATCCCTCCTGCGGTGTTTGAAAGAAATGGACATTAATGAAATGCAGCCAAAATGGGATTGCTGAGGCTGTGTTCATCATGCCTGTTACATTGAAAGCCCATGCATGATGTTTTGGATCCCCCAAAAACCAGTGGTAGGGCCCCCTCCATCTTTTTTCTGGATTAGAGGAAATGGCTGATGGGTGGGGGATTGGGTGGTGGTGACTGCACGTCCAGGGCTGAGTTTTGCTTGCCGAAGCCTGTTGGGTCTTGAACACCAGGGACAGACAGGGACTTATACAAAAGTGCCTCCCTGCTCTTGTTGCTTTTCCTTGCATCAAATTGAATAGCCGCAGGAGGGACTTGCACTTGCCTGTGATGGCTTTGATAAAATATCCCTCATTAATGCCAGTTTATATTTACAGTGTGTCACTGGAGACACACAAGGCTTCATTTAGTGACTTGTGTGAGGAGACAAGCTTGCATTATTTGCCTGGGACATTTTGGAGGAACAAGAGACCCATTGAGCAATCTTTTGAAATGAACAAATACGAAAAAGGGGGGAATAAAAGAGCAGGCAGTTCTCTGGAACAAAGAGCTTTATTCATATGGATGTTGTACATGCTTTATCCAGTTTTCCCCAATGGCCCTCCTGGTAAAGAGGAGTGGGACAGGGAAGACGACAACAGGCAGGACACTTTCGCTTCCTTTCTCACTTCCTGACTTCATATTATTATCCTCGGAGTGGGTCCCCGACTCACTGCTTGCCTCCTCTCTCTCCACTCCCTCTGAAATCCCAGAAGATAACGGGTTCCTGGGTTTCAAAAGGAAACTTGCAGCCCTTTCTCCCAGCACTGAATTTATCAGAAGAAAGTGTTGGCTACCTGTTGAGATTTGATGATCGTTGGAAGATATATTGGTTGAAAGGAAAGAGATGTCACTTTTCTATGACATGTGTCAAGAAGTGGTTGAAAGTGAATATCAGATTGGTAAGATGCCTTGCAATTATAACATTAGCCTTACTATATTGATTTTTTAAGAAATGCTGTGAAAACTAAAATTAAAAATTTTCACTATCATTAATGATATTTTGAAATTTTTGTGGCTTTTTCCTACCCCTGGTACATTTTAATCTCATAAGTGAATTTTTGTTAATCTGTGGCCTATATTGCTATATGATTTTTTAGGTTTTAAAATTCATAATATTGCTACAAATATAAACTGTCTTACTCTCTTTGGGTTTCTGTATGTGACATTTTAATACCTAATTGTCCACTTAGAATTTACATTTTAAAAATGGTGTTTTTGGTGTGTGTCTAACAAAAGGCCCATTTTCATGTGGGGGAATTTCTAAAAAGGGGCCAAACTAATTGATGCCGTGGTTTGAATGGAAATTGACCAGCATATGAAGAGAATTTATAAGAAATAAATCCAAAAGATTAAAATGCTGTGTATCTTTCTTGGGAAGAATAGTACTGACCATTACGCTGGGCATTTTTAACAGAAAATCCAGCACAGAAAGGAGAAATCACACAGCGACATCTGTTGCAGAATTGAAAATTTGCTGCTTTGAGTTATAAGCAATTAGTCTGGAATAAGCACCTAATGGTATCAGTGTGTATGTGTATTGATACAGATATGCATATATGTACATTATTTACAACTCACATGCAATGTTCATAATCATATTAAAAATTATTTAATAGAAAACATAACGTCGGTGTTAAAGCTCTTTTACAAAATATTAGAGATTCTTATGGGGTTTTTGAAAGGGGATAAATACTAAAAATCATTTTGTGAGATTTTTTTAATTTTCAGTGAGGCAGCAGATATCCAGAGAGGGAAAGACCTTGCTCTCAGCTGAACTGAGGCTGAGTTAGCTATAGATCCTGGCTGGGGACAGGTCCCTTGATTTCTAGCCAGTGGACCTTCTGTTAAATCTTTTGGCAGGGATGCACAGTCAGAGATACGGATCGTGAAAGGATGATACCTTGGCTAAAAATATTTTGTACTCCAAAGGCAGCAAGATAAATTATTGCTCTAGGTAATAAACCCATGGATCAGAAGGAACAACCTGTAGGAAGAAAGTACCAGGTCTGTAATGTTGTCTTTGGTGTTGACAAATGATTTTGAAACCTCTGGACTCTATTTGGCAGTGACCATCTGAATATCGTCCAAAGCACCTTCATGGGGGAGGTTGCTGACTTTGTGTCACTATAAGTCAGATAAGTGAAAATTTGGTTTTAGAAGACTCACGTTTTGATTTTTAAGAATTTTGTTTTTTCAAGGATTAATTTTAAAAGTAGATTTGGTTCTGCGTAACTAAGGAAAAAGGAAGCATTCTTAAGAACAAGAACAAAGCTTGACTTTTTTTTGCTTAAATTCTTTTATTGGTACATTTTAGGTATACAGTACATTTGCATTTATCATTGGGTGCTTGTACCTGTACACGATGTATCTTGGTTCTTACTTTTTCCCCATTCCCTGTGTTCCCTTCACCCCCTCCACCCTTCCCTGTTTACAAAGACTTTGTTTCCATTTTTTCCTTTTCCCATAATTTTTCCTTTCCCTTCTTTCCTTTCACTTGACTTTTTTTTTTTTTTTAAAGCAGGTCCTTGTCCTTTGTCATTAAAAGAGAAAAACTGAAAAAAAATTTTTGGTTTTTTTTGAGAAAAATTATTTTTTGCCACATGACTTTACACTAGTAATATTTTCTTTTGTTCTATTTTCTTATTGTTATTTTCAAATACATACAAAAGTGGAAAAAATGCCATATTTAACCCTGTATGCAGATCATGAAGTTTAAATAGTTACCTATCTTGGCCAGTCTTTCTTTGTTTCTTCTTCTTAGATTATTTTAAATAGATCTTGGAGATCCTGTAATTTCGTCTTCAATTACTTCAGAATAAATCTTTAGGATACAGCCCCATTTTTGCCCCACTTATAATTATGGTATTATCTGAATGTACATATTCTTAACTGGATATACAGAATTTTTACCCTACCCGTGCTTTTCTGAGAGGCAGAATGAAAGGTTGTCACAGTGGGTAATGGCAAAGCAGAAACTAGCAAAGCCAGGGCATGATTACTACTTGGGCTGAAGAGACTTTGCCTTTGGTTTAGTTTATTTTGAGCAAGGTTTTGTTTGGATCAGAAGAGTTTTATTGTTGTGTAAATATGGTTGTGTAAATATGCAGTAATTGTAGCTAATCCTTCCACTGTGGCCTGCACCCCGGGCAAGATTGGCCATTTCCAGTTGTTCCCGTAATGAGCACCCTCCTTCCCAGGAATTCTGTAGAAAAGCATATTCTAGTTTGACAGCTGCAAGATGCCCCATTCCTATGTTCATCTTCACAGGCCTCCATGGTATAAATGCCTTTGCATTTTGTGAATATATTGCTTAAAAGAAAAATGTCTTTTCTCATTTCTAAATGGCTAAGTGCTGATTTCAGCCTGTATTCTATAACTGATCAAAATGCCTTCTTTGGGATGGGAAATTCATACAACAAGCTGTAAGTATTTAAGCCTTAATTTTGTGGTTTGGGGCTGAGGGGTGTTGGGAAGAGAAAAGGGTTATAACTTTTATTTCTCAATATTTGCCCCATTGAGTTAAAATATGAATTTTAAATTTCAACTAGAAGTGTTTGGAATGCTTTAGTGTTAATTTTTGAACGTCTTCGGTTTTTTCCGAAAATAGGTTGGTTCAATTTTCCAAGGTTTATGAAATGTGAAGTTTTTTTTTCTTTTGAAAGAGGCTCTTTTTCAAATGTTTTATTTAATGTGGTCCATAAATCTGAAGCATTTGGTTTTTTGGTTTCCAGCCAGGTAGGTAATTACACAGGAGATGATTTTGAGGGGTCGGGGCAGCATTGGCCAGGTTATCCCCCCCCCCCCCATCAAGCTGGCCACTACACAAGAAATGCACAGAGGAATTTGTACATTTACAGTTTGGGGAGTCCCACCAAAATGGAATAAAAAGCCTTTGTTTGGAAACCATCAGCGAAGGAAGAAACCCACTGGAATGTTTGTAATTAAAAGTGGCACTTCTTCGCTTAAATTTCAGAAGCCACAGTTTCTTTTTCAGAGATGGAAATTGCAGGCTCTAGCTAGCAGCTGGTGTTGTGGTTAAAATGGGCACTTTCTCTTTGAAGGTCTTCCAGTGCTGGTCCTCCAAAGCTTTGGTGCATTTGGCCACAAACTGGGATTAGAAATAAAGGGAGATGTAGGTATTTATATGTACGCATGACTATAATGACATGTAGCCTTCACTGTCGCTCAAAAGAGAAACTTGGTGTTAAGGTTGAGAGAAAGCAAGTGCCAAGAAAAACCTGTTATGACTTACAGGTGTCTTGAATGAGGTGATTATCTTAAGGGAAAGGTGGAAAATTTTATGTTAGTAGATATTTTACTGGAATATAGTCAGTTGATCCAACATTTTGGTCTAGATATTTCAGAAATGTTAAATAGGCTTCAAATGAAAGTGCTGTGACATGTATTTAAATGCTACTCAGTATTTGAAGTTGATATTCCAGTGACATGGACTTTTAAAAATGCCTAGAATAAGTGTCTGGCTCTTGGCAGACTTCCTTGGGAAGGTAGTCTATTTAATGCCTCTTCAGCTGTCCAACACTGGACAGCATTGTCAAGTTGGAATTAAGTTATACCATTCCTGGAGAGGGTGGAGCACAGTCTGCCTCCACCAAAAGGCTCACCAGCCCCATCTCTCCCGTTGTCTATACCATATTTCCGCTTGGCAATTAATGTGTCAAAAATGGAAACTTTAATCTTTCTGCCATAGGTATCAACTTTTCCCAAAGTCTCCATTATTGTAAGTGACACCATCATCATCCTAGTCTCCAAGCCCCCTAAATTTGGACTCTTTTTTTCCTTTCTTTAGCTTTTACTTTTAAACGGGGCTGATTATTTCTCTATGACATTCTCTGAAAACCTCAGTGACCTTTCAAAACTGTGTTTTACCAACATAAGCTTGCTAGCCAGTTCCCCCACCCCAGCCTTTCTCTGCTGTTCAGAAAGTCCTCAAGTCCATCCACCATAGTTCTCAGTTTTTTCTGGATAGGCTCATGACACTTCCTTTTCAGAAACTTAATCTCAAATTCTTACTTCTTGCATCAAATTCAGACTCTAAACTGTTTTGTTTTTAGCTGGTTCCTTCCTCAATTGCTCTTGAATTTCCTCTCTAATTGCTCTCATTCCTTATTACTTTTCAGCCTAATCCTGATGGGACTGGAAGATGGATGGTTCTTCAGTCTGAGGAAGAAAGTGGTTCTGCCCATCAGCCTTGAGCTGGTTGCCCTTGTATAAAGCTACTCTGTATTTTTCTTTAACTGTCTGTCTTGGTTCCCTTTTTAGGTGAAGGACACCTGATTCTCCTTGCCTACCTTGAGAATAAACACATTCCTTTTACATCCTTTATTTTAACTAACACATATTTAGCTGAAATATATGTCCACACAAGGATTTCTTTTTCAGCCTTGCAGGTGTATACACAGTATGCTTTATGCTGAGATAAAATGTGTCATTATAATGGCTGTGATTTTAATGAAAATTTTAAATTTTGGAATGTTGAAAATGTATTATGGTTATTTGGTAGAACCAGTTTGAATACTATAGCCTAAAAATGGTATAGTTGACTTAACAAATTATGAGCTGGCAGAGTAAGACTTTCAAACAAAAAGTAAAGTCCTTTAGAAGTAGGAAGACTTTTTAAGGGTTGAAGTCAGAGTTGGGGCTGTGTGTAGACATGCTGACTTGGCAAGAGATCACCCCCTCTGAAGATGATCCATGAGATGCCTGCTTACTGGTACTACAGTGGTGCTTAGATCTGGTGGGTGTAGGTAAAAAGAAGAACCTACCTGGAGAAATAGGAGATGTGTTCTCAAGCCCAGGCCTTTATTCTGTAGCGTTTTGAACATATTTGCAGCATTGTGGCAGGTTGGTGAATTTGGTTGGATTTTGGTAGATAATATAGAGTGTGAATTGTCATTGGCTTAAGAAACAAATGAACAAAAATCTTTGTTCTCAGTCTAACTGCTGAACCTATCTTAATCAAGGCCTTTATCTAGTTTTACTATCTGCTGTAGTTTTTCCCTTTTTTCCTTCTTTGTCTAGCATCTTTCTCCTTTAGGGTTCAGTTCTTGCAAGCAGAAAAGGTTGTTATGCAGCATACACAGTGGGAGAACAATTTGACTATCTTAGAGCATTTGGGACATTCTTGGGGAATAAGTTATATATGAGAATGTGGTGTGTATTTGGCTTCTTGCAGAATATGCCAAGTTACTCAGACTTTTCAACTCATTGGCTTCTTGATTCTCCTGAACGAATAGGAGCCATTTCTCTTGCAGAAACCCTTATTTAAACAATGAAAACTTCAAAGATAGGGAGAAAATAAAATCAAGTTAATTTGGTACTAAACTACTGCTCAAATGGTTTTATCTCTTAAAAGGTTCAAGTAGAGATTAGCTTAAATGACACTGAATTTCACTTTTCCTTGTGCCTATCTTGTGAGCATGCATCCTTGTGAAGAAGTCTCTGTCCATTCTCTTTAGTTTTGTTAGTATAATCACATGAATGTTCATTGCTGTTTCATTTCCCTTTCCTAAAGCAAATCTCTCCCATCAGTAGGCCAGGTTGGCTAGCAGAATACCCCGTTCCGGTTACAGAGCAGTGAAATCTAGTGCTATACTCATGAGTGAAGAACAAAAACAGCCTACCCGATTGCATGACAAAAATAAAGTCATATATGAATATCTTTAAGTAGGAAGTTTTATCTATCACCTTTATTAAAATAACTACTATCATGCATGGAGGTTATTTCTCTGGCTACTACTACATAATCACATTTGTAAACCTCTCACATTAGGAAATACTGGAAAAGTATTATGTTGAAAGGATTAATTCCGGATGCACTCAATTTGCTGTATAGTAAAAGGGAAAATATTTTTGAGATTGAGTGGAACCATTTAGTAGCTGGAAAAAACTGACAATGAGAATAAATCTAGCTGTTGGGCATTTTAACACTGGGAAGACTATTATTTTACTTAGCTTCCTATCGTTTACGTATTTTCTTTGTTAAGTGATGGTTTCTATAGTTAACCTGTAGGCACTTAGTAACTTAGTAGAAAAATGAACATGTAAAGTGATTTTAAAGTTAAGTGTATTTTTATACCAGGCACTGTATTAAGCAAATTTCTGTTTTTCAGAAGGTAGTTGTCTGTTTTTTTCTTAACTTTTACTTTGAACTTCAAAATCACAGTAAAGTTGAAAGAAGAGTATAACAATGAATACTTTTATTTACCTTTCTTAAATTTATCAACTGTGAGCATCTTGTCCTTTTGCTATATCTCTGTATTTAGATAATATATACATACATACATTTTTTTTTTCTTAACCATAGGAAAGTAAGTAGCAGGGATCATGGTACTTTATCTTTTAGTACTTTTTGCACATATACCTCATGAATAAGGACCTTTTTTTCTTATGTAATTCAGCACCAGCATTACATGAAAATTTAACTTTACTTTAATACTATCTAATACCAAGTCCATGCTCCATTTTCTTCAGTTGCCCCATTAGTGTTCCTCATGTGTGTTTTTTTGTTCTCCCCCCCGCCCTCCAATCTGGAATCCATCAGAGATTATACATTGGATTTGGTTTTCATATCGCTAGTCTCTTTTAATCTAGAAACATTACTCTGCTTCCCACTTTTTCTCTTAAAAGGGTTTTAAAGAGATGTCTTTCTTTTGGTCTTGACGTTTTGATGAGTACAGATCTGCTGTTTTGTTGAATATTCTATGGTTCTACAGATTGATTATTTCCTCATAGCTCGGTTAAGATGAAACATCTTTGGTGAGAATACTGCATAGCTGATGTTGCCATCTTCCTGTTGCATCATGTCAAAGGGGACACAATATCGCTTTACCCTATTACTGATTTTTTCCTTTGGTTAAAAATATACACTCACTTAGTTTGGGTAGATTACAGATCTCTCCATTTTTGTCACTTTAAAACATATTTTGGGTTTTATTAGTACATGTTCACAGTACATAATGATTACATTCATCATGGGGAGTTGGTACATGGGTATAACAGATCTTAATTCTTTTTTCATCCTCTTCTCTCTTCCATGTCACTAATAGTTTTAATGTATTTATATCTATTAATATATTTATATCTATCTATATTTAATATGTTCACTTAAATCATGAATTCATACAGATGGCTTCAGTCCCAGCTTAACATTCCAAGGGTTGTTTCTCTCCATCTCCCATTCCTTATTTTTATCATCTGTCCCTGGTGAAAAATCTTGTTCTCAGCATATGAATATCTTCTTAATACAAAATAGTTGTGGAATTACTCCACTAAAACACCTGTAGACAAAAACTTAACAAGTAAATTTCAGGGGTTTTTTTCCTTCTTTTTGTCATACTGAGACATGACAGTATTGTGTTCTCAAGTTCACAGGCTACTTCCTTCTGTGTCTATGTGTGTGATCAATTGATAATATAATTAGGATCAATTGTTTCTGTTTATATACAATTTCAAGTTTTTTCTGTTGTTAATTTTTTTTAACATATAAATCATGAACATGAGTCAAAAATGCCCTATATTTTCTTCTCCATTCCCATAAACCTTTGCTTTAGTAGCAATGTTTACTCGTTTTTGTACAGCCATTCTATTAAAAATATGTTTTCTTTTTATATTTTTACACAAATCTATATTAGTATCTGTGCCTTTTCTTAATTTCCTATGTTTATTTTGATGATTTCTTGTCATTTGACTTTATTTTACTACAGAAGCCAACTATTGTACTATCTTTTGTTGTCTTTGAATGGTGGGAAGAATTCCGTGTACTTTTTTTGTTTTAATTCACTAATTACTTGCCAGATAAAGACTGCTCCCTTTCATATTGTTTGTCTATGATGTTTAATAACTATGCCACAACCAATTCATCTTTTACCTTTTGTTTTATCCTTCTCTTCAAATAAGTTGATCTTTGTCTCGAGTCTTATTTCTGCCCATTTTCTTTATTTTGTATAACATACTCTAAAGTGCATAGCTGAGATATGTTTTGCATTTAAACCTCAGACCGTGTTCTGATATTACCTATTGGACATCTGAGTTGGGATCTTCCACAGTTATCTCAGATAATGTGAATGAGAAAACAGCAACTGTAATTTGTTTAGTGTCTTCATTCATGATCTCATTAATTCTCGCTATTGCCATGTAAGTCATTACCACTGCTGATTTATTTTACAGATGAGGAAACTGAGAGGTTGGTAGGTTTCTTGTCCAAGAAGCTCAGATAGTGTCAGAACCAGGATCTGAGCCACATCTATGTTCAAAACTCAAAATTTTCAAAACTTAACAATATTTTCCTAAAAGCAAGATTTCTAAAACTGAACTTGCCATCAGTTCTCCCGATTCTTCTCTCTGTCCTATATTTCATATACTAATGCAAGGTACCATATCCCACCCATGAGTTAAATAAATCTGGGAATACTGCTTCCATCACTATTTTTCTAATAGCAGCTAAGTCTTGCCCATCTTCATATTACAGATGAGGGAAGTAGACTTAAGCTGGTATAACTGCCCTTAATTGGTCCATTTATCTCGAGCCTCATTCCTTATAATGCATCCTTAATACTGCTTCTAGACAGATTTTTCTGAAATGCTTATTATATTGTCTCTTTCTAGCTTAAAATCCTTAAGTGTATTCTTGGTACCCTACAGGTGAAGCTTACTATCTTTCATCGTGGCCTACACTTTTTCATTACCTATCTTGTCTTCAAGCTCATCTCTTGCCAACTGTCCCCATTTTAGGATTGCTAAAGTAAATGTGTTCCAGGGCCAGGGATTTAGTTCAGTGGTTCTGCCGCCTGCCTCGAAAGCTCAAGGACCCGAGTTCGATCCCCGTTACCAAAAAGAGAAAAAAGAAAGAAAAAGGTAAATGTGTTCCAGATGCCTGAAGCACACTTATCTCTATGGCTGATCCCTATATTTCTTTTGGGATCCTGCTCAAGTGCTGATTCTTTGTGGAGACTTCGAAGACCTTCTTAGATTTCATTTTGTGTGCTCTTTTTTTGTATTTGCCTATAGGTTTTTCCTGACTGACCTTGCTGTCAGACATTCTTCTCGGAATTGCCCAAGTCTCCTCTCTATGTCTAATACATATTTTCTTTCTGTCCAGCTTGTTTCCACCAGCAGAAATGTCTATCTTCTATCGTTCATGTGGGTGTACATTTATATATTTTGTCTAATTTAGATACACATTTAATTGTTTAATATAATTAAATATGTGTATTATATATAATTTAATTACTTATATTTTAAATAATATGTATATATTTTTGGCACTGGAGATTGAAATCATAGTTTTGTATGTGCTAATGAGCATATGCTCCACCACTGAGCCATACCCCAACAGCCCATGTTTAAATCTTGTACATATATAAAGGCCTAAGGGCAGTGTTTCTTAAGTCTTACATAATTTTCCAGTCAAAATATGTATTCAACTTTCATTTTTTATTCTTTTTTTTTTGCCTTACTGGGGATCGAACTCCAGACCTTGCGCTTGTGAGGCAGGCGTGGTGCCACTGAGCTAAATCCCCAGCCCATTTTTTATTCATTTTTGTATCTTTAATAGCACAGAGCCCAAGGCATAGCACATATGCATAGAACATGCTCAACCAACATTTATTGAACCAATGAATGAATTGATGGTGTCCATTAAATTAATTTCCATCTTTTAGCGTAAGTGTGAATCAAAAACATGATACTAATTTAGAACTGAAAGCCAGTTTAAAAACTAATCACCCCAAAGATTGTTTATTCAGTTGACATTTTCCTGTTATACAATATGATTTCAATATATATATATATTTTTAGTTCTTTTATTGGTACATTTTAGGTATACAGTTTGTTTACATTTATCATTGGGTGTTTGTACCTGTACATGATATATCTTGGTTCTTATTTTTTTTTCCCCATTACCTGTGCACCCTTCACCCCCTCCACCCTTCCCTATTTACATAGATTTCATTTCCATTTTTTTTTTTTTTCTTTTCTAGTTTTTCCTTTCCCTCTTTTCCTTTCTCTTTCCCCTCCCTTCACTCCTTCGTCTTTGGGCCTTTTTTCCTATTTCAAATGATCAATTATTAATTTTAATCACTTTAACCCTTGTTTACACTTTCAGTTTCTCACACTAGTGAAACTATTCGGTATTTACACATGTGTGTCCTATTTATTTCACTTAAGAATATGGCCTCGATAAGCATCCATTTAGCTATAAATGACTCTAGTTTCTCGTTCTTTATGGCTGAGTAGTACTCCATTTTATAAAAAACCCCCACATTTTCTTTATCCAGTTTCCAGTTGATGGGCACTTGGGCTGCTTCCAAGCTTTAGCTATTACAAACTGTGCCACTATAAACATGGGTGCACATATATCACTGTGGTATGATTCTTTTAATTCTTTGGGGAAGATACCCAGCAGTGGAATAGCTGGGTCAAATGGGACCTCTAGTCCTAGTTCTTTGAGGTATCTCCATACTGACTTCCACAGTGGTTGCACCAGTCTGCACTCCCATCAACTTCAATATGTATTTTATCCCTTTTCATTTGTTGTGAGTATTAGTAGTTGGGATATATAATTTGCACTAGGCCTTATTGTTTGTGAATTTAATTTAGTGGTTGTCTTATCAGTTTTTAGAACTGTAATTCTTTTGGGTTTTTTTTTGGTACAGGGGATCGAACTCGGCACCTTTTGCCGGAACCACTGAGCTAAATCCCTGGCCCATAGGACTGTAATTCTTAAAAATTGATTGTTCTCTTATTATGGACACAGAGGTATCAAAATGCCTGATTCTTTCACAGACTGACTTCTAGTGTTTGTTCATACTTGGTTGTTGGGAAATCACTGGAGAGATTTAAGCTACCAACTCAGATAAGGGAATCTCTTTTCATTTATTTAATCACTCCACAGTTCTGGGATAGCTGGATTTTGAGTCATTGCAAGGACCGTATCAGAGTTGAGGCAGCAAACCATGAAACTTATCTTTGAGGCCATCTGCTCCTCTTTACCTCAGCTTTCATGAGAGTCTTTCTTGTCTTCAAGCTGAGATATATTCTCAGAGGTGGTGAACATAGGGAAATTTAAACCTTGGAGTAACAGTTTTCCTTATACAGTAATAAAGATGTACGTGGAGTCAGTGGCTACAGAATCAAAAAATACATCACAGTAATCAGATCAAACATGAGAAATGGCTTATTGCTGTTTTTAAAAAAATGAGATGGGTAAGGCAGTCTGTTTTGTGGAGATGCTTCTACTATTTGGGTGACTATACAGTTGGTACAAAATAAGACTGGTGAAATGAAGCTTATAAATTGGTTGTCTGCAACTGATCTAGTTTTAAACAAAGATCTCCTTCTGGTCTTATGTGGAAGATGGGAGATATTTTGTGTGCAGGTAGAGAGGAGTGTATATTTGCTAATATGACTTGTTTAAAAGTTTGTTCTTTTCTGTGAATATAGAGGTGGAGCCACTCTAAGCAGAGTTTATTGCTGTAATATTTTTAAAATGCGTTTGTAGCACTGATATATCTGTGACCTTGTGAAGGCATTTTTGAGAAGTAGGGGTGGCTAGCCCTTTTTCTCACTGTCATAAATGATGCCTACTCAATAACTCTGCCTTCTCAACAGTCTCAGGAAGGGAAGAAGTGCCTATGGTAACTTGTTTTTAATGCCTTATTTCTAAAGCATTCCCTTTATAGGCACATCCAGATTTTTAGACTTCTCTTCTCCCTGCCTATGGCATGCATCCAGCCTAGTTGTGTTTGGTGCTTTAAATAATTTGAATTATGGAGAATCAGAGTATTTTATCCACGCTTCCTTTGTAGCTATATAGCTCTATATTGTCTTAGGTTACACAATTTGCATTCTTCAACTTTGTGAGTGGATTGTTGCAATTAGTTGAGATTTTGAGAGGAATGACATATCTTCTTTTATTTCTACCATGTTCCATATGCCTTTTCTTAGTAGACAATTTTTTTCTTGGTACTGGGGATCAAACTCAGAACCTTGCACTTGCCAGGCAGGCGTGGCACCACAGAGCTACATCCCTGGACTTGGTAGACATTTTTTCAGGAATTTACTTTTTAAGAAATCTTTTTAAGTTACTGGCTTAAACCCTTTCTTTATACTGTAACTCTGAATAGATACAGCCTTAACAGTGTGAACTACTGTTGAGTAAATATGATTTGATGGCAGTAGTCAAGAATTATGTCTTCAAAATACAAATTTTGTCAGTGTGCTTATATATAGTACACGATTGGTATTACTCAAGAAGAAGAAGAGATGAGTTAATCAATTTCTTCTAGAATTAAGTGGCTAATGCTTCAAGCATCCCATTTAAAAACAATTACATCTAGATCCTGTCTGCAGGATTGCTTATTTCATTATTCTGGTCATTTGCATGAAAACTAGTTGATGATTCTTTAAATAACCTGTCTGTTCAGTTTTCTTTTGATCCTGAATTGTTATTCCTCAAGCATTATATTCCATTCATGCAGTTGCACGAGTCAGGTCTAGAAAGTTAGGATTTCAGATTACGGTAGTAGCAGATTTTTTTCTTCGCCTTTTAAAACCAAAAATGATCTATTTTCATATTAATTTACATGTGATTATATCTCTTCATCCTGGTTTCATAAGGTGGGTGAATACAGAGTTATATTTTAATAGAATATTTTCAAGGTTTTAGGATTTTTAAAAATGAGGTCATCACCTCCAAGATTTTGACCTGAACTTTTCATGAACTAAGCAAGAAAAAAGTAGATGAAAAAAAGATGAATGTATAATATACCTATAATAGAATAACTGATCAAAGTTAAATTTATTTTATGACATTTGTCTGGTGCTAGCTTCCAAAGCACATTACCATTTCAACATTAAAAACTCCACATTTATATATTGGATCTCATAAGATTCACTTTGTAAAAATGTTTTGTTTTGTTTTTTAAAAGGCTTGAACCATCAAGTAAACAGAATGATTTCTTCAGGTTCATAACTACAAGGCTAGAAAGAATGAAACTAAGTTTATTAGGAGACCACATCATTAACAAAGGATGCTTTTTTTTTAGCTGAACTCTAGTCCCTCTCCATATTCTCCTTGGGTTCCAAGAAAGTGTGACTATGATCGCGGCAGAAAACTGCAGAAAGAACTGAGATTTTTGATGACTGGCATCAGTCTTTCCATCACAGGGATGTTAAGGAAGCAACTATCTTAGAGTTTGGTTGTTTCAAAGGCTTTCCATTTAAATGAGATCTTGACAGCATAAAACATTCTGGTAAGCAGATCCAGCAGGACTGTATGGATTGTATGGCAGATCCTGAGGGCATGGTGTGTAGAGGTAGACCCTTAAGGGCAAGTGTTTGAGGAAGGGGTAAAGAATCCTTTGTAAATACACCAGGAAGAACTAGTCAGAGGATCAGGCAAGTAATGTTGTGGAAGAAGGCAGGAGTAGCAGGTAGGGATTGAGCAGTGTGGATGTGGGATGGAAGTTATCGAAGTTACATTAGAAGTGAGTGAATTAGAGAGGAGGAGTTTACGTAAGCAAATGAAATTAGACTGAAGCGATTTAACCACTTACATTGACTGGTAGGATATATCAGTGCTAGAACCAGCTTCCAGGTGTTTTATTTGAGTCCATTTCTTATTAAAGTACACCAGTATACCAAACTGTGTCTTTACGTGATATAAAGAACTGAGAGTCAGTACAAACTGTCTGTGTCACTTAAAATGTTTCTAAATTAAGATTCTTGAGGTTGTGGTGTTGAATAAAGAGCAAATTAGTGAACCTCACAACTGTCCTTGTATTTCAAGTCATGAATGACAGCTTCAGCAGGCTTAGGTGTGGAGGGAGGATAGATCCAGGCTGTTTTTCTGAAAGTGTGCTGCTTTAATAACCGGCACCAGAACACAAAAACAAATTCTAGTGTAGTGCAGGGAGCACTTTCAGGATGACAGGAAGAATCTAGGTCATCTTAAAGGCAACTCTTTTCTTTAGGTAGATTAATGTCTGCCACCCTGGTTTTCAGCATACTGTGCAAAGTCCAGAAGACTGTGCGTGGTTCTTGCCTTTGTCTGTTTTCTGGTGCTGCAACAGAGTACCCAGGACCATGTAATTTATAAGGAAAGGACATTTATTTTGACTTATAGTTCTAGAGGACCAAGAGCAAAATGCTGGCTGGCATCTGTATAGTTTCTGGTGAATGCCTCATGGTGGAAGGGCAAATGGTCACATAAGGAAGAGGCAAAATATGTGGGGTGTAGGTAGGGATGAATTTGCTCACACTCATAAGAACCAATCCATTCCTATGATAACCAGTCCAGACTGGTGAGAAAGATATTAATCTTTCTTCAAGACCTCACGTCCCAGCACCACTAAATTAACAACTAGATTTCAACATAAATTTTGACGAGGACAGCCGTATCCAAACAATAGCAGTTCCTTAGCACATATTATCAGGAGGCATCATGAATTAAATTGATATGTAGGAGCATTTGATCTGAAGTTGAGTAGAGAGGGCGTAACAGTAATGTGAATTTCCTTAACTCTTAAGGATACATCTTTGTGGGGTTTTCACTTACTGTGTTTAGGAGATAACTGATCTTGTAAAGGCAAAATGATCAAAAAACTAGTATAATTCTGTGGTAGATCTCTGGAACCTGAGCTTGGTAGCCTTGCTTGCTTTCTCCAGCTATGCCTCTCTAGACTGTCCAATAGCACTTTCTGGGATGGTAAAAATATTCCATATCTGGCTGTGCAATTTTGAAACCAGTAGTGACATGTGGCCACTGAATACTTGAAATGTACCTAGTGTGATTGAGGAGCTAAGTTTTAAATTTTACTTAATTTAGATTCAAATAGCCATTATCCATGGCTGTTGGTAACCATATTGGACAAACTAGCCAATAAAAAAAATTAAGAAGCCAAATTCTCATTCTCATCAGCATGAATCAGGGAGGGGAGGTTGGAAGTGAGGTTGAGTTATGTTGATATTCACTTGAAATTCAGTGTGTTATGGGTATCCAAATTGTGAAATTTTCGCTGCTTTTTTTCTAGCTTTTTGTGTCTGAAAGCCTGTGAATATTTTAATTGTCCCTTCCTCATTTGAAAAATTATCCCTTTTGGCCTTAGGAGGGATATGGCTCATCCAGTGCATAGATTAATAGCTCTACCTTGTCCTTATGGAGCTAAATCTTGAAGATTATTGTTACATGACTGTATTGCCGTATGCCAATTCACATTGTTTTTTTTTTTCTTATGCTGAAAGTGAGTGAAATGTGAAAAAAACATTATTCATTTTAAATAGTTTTGACTGCCAGGTTAATGTGTCTCTTAAGCAGAGCTTCATGAGGTCTGGCCATAGTAACTGCTTTTAACTTGATTTAAAGTTCTTAAACATTCTGAATTGCTTCACCTAATCTTTTTATACTGAACGTACAATTTTCAGGCTCTTCTTTATTTTCAAATCCGTAACTGACAGCTGCTGAACACCTCATTCAAATAGTTCTAAGAGTTTTAGAGAAAAGTTGGGACAGACGGGATTTACTGACATCAGTTGGATTGAGATATTATGGATTTAAAGATGATAGAGAAGGAGAGAGAAAAATATAAAATAATTATTGCATGTTCCCTGCTTTCCCAATGTTGGATTTGAAGTCTAATAACCAAAAAAGCTCAGGGATAGCAGAAGGACATTTGAGTTAACTTTCAAATCTTAACATAAGGACAAAAATTTCATTTGAGAACAAATTTTTCTATATCCCATTTGTTTTATTAGATTTATAAAATATTAATGCAGACTTTGTATATATACCAAAACCTCAGTACCATATATTTTTTTTAAACAAACCTCTCACAGATTCTGTGAACTGACTCTGTAGGGGATTCTATGATGTCTAGTGCATAGCAGATATTTCCTAAATGAAATTAACCATTTTATGAGAGGAATAACATCATGTAGTCTTCTACTCAAGATGGCTGTAGGCTACAGTGAATATCGAGAAGCTTTAGAATAGGCTGTTTATCCAAGAATTAAAACAAATGTGACTGGACATATCTTATGTCCTTTGCTAGTACTGCCTTTTTTTTTTTTTAATGTTTTTTTGTGTATGCGTGCATGCATGCAAGTGTGTGTGTGTGTGTGTATGTGTGTATTACCTATTATGTGCTGCTATATACCTATTATGTGCCTTGGTAAGTAGTATTAGACTTGCAAAGATTCATTATATAGGATCTTTCCTTCAAGGAAAGATCTTTATATTTTAGGCTCTTATGAAGGTGACAGTAAAAATAATATGTGCTAAGAACCCTAGTACTTTAAGAGGGCTCTAGAACAGTGAAGTATCTAACTCAGGATGGATATTTTAGAGTTAAGAAAGACTTTCAGGGGGTCCCTTGTGTTGGGTCTTGAGAAATAGATAGGAGAGAGCCAGATAGATGCTATGAGTAGTTTTTCCAGGTAGAGAGGTGATATGTAGAAAAATATAGGAACATAAAAAGTATGGGGAATTCTGGGAACTATGAGTAGCTTGTGTGGCAAGGGGGAAAAGCCTTTGAGGGTAGGAGCAAAATGTGAAGCCGGTGAAGGTACGTAGTAGTCAAATCACGATAGACTGACTTGATAATAATGGGGAGGTGGACTTTATTATACAGAGAGTCTCCTTGGGGTGGATGTTAAATTGGTCAGGAGGCCGAGACCAGAGGTAGGAGAATAGTTAGGAAGATGCTCTGGAAGATCAGCTGAGATGATGAAGGCCTTGACTGAGGTATTTGGTATGCAGATTGGAAGAAAGTTGATTTAAGGGTGTATTTAAGGAGGTAGAATTACATGACCGATGGAGGGAGGGAAGAGAGAAAGAGTAGGTTAGTGGTTAGGTTCTGGCTTGGCCACCTTGGTGGGTGATGGGTCAGCTAGCAGAGGGAGGGACTTTGGAAGGTGAACAGACTTGGGGGTTAAGGATAAAGTGTGTGACTCTGGAGAGGCTGAGTCTGAGGCACATCCAGGTAGACAGAGGCAATAGCACTCCGCAGCACTCCTTTGTAACCATAGCCTGGGTGAGATTTTCTAAGAAAAGGAAGAGTGCTAAGAACAGAACCTATGGAAACAGTTACACTTAAAAGTAGGCAGAAGATGATAAACTAGTGAAAGGGACGAAGATGGAGGAAAACCAGGAAAGGCTTGTCTTAGCATCTAGGAGAGGAAAGGAATCCAAGACAGGAGCAAGCAACGGTGTTCTAGAATACAAGGCTAGAATACAAGGAAGTCGGAGAGATAAAGGAGCTGTTTATGGCTGTAGTGCTTAGGGGAGAGCTCTGAAGCTCTTTATGGGGGAGCTTCAAAGCAGGGAGTGTGGCAATCAGATTGCAGTGGGTGGAGCAACAGGAAGTGCAGAGTAAGTGGCAATATTGTGGACAAGTGGTGTGAGGTTGGCTGATGAGGGAGAAGGAGGTAGAAATAAGCAGATAGAGTACTAAGGGAAATTTTATGTATATTTTAAATCAAGAAGACTTGATTATATAAGAGGTAGTACAGAGTGAGATGGAAGATGAAGGAGTGGGAATTGATCTCTGACTCAAGGCAAGGGTAGGCTTAGGAGGAGGCAGTTGTTTGACAAAGTAGGGGAGGCCATTTCTTTCTTTTGGCATGGAGATAATGGGAAAGACCTTCAGAAGGATGAGTGCAGTAAGATTGTACATTTCAGGGCTAAGGACAAGAGGGAGGAAAAAAAAAGGGAGGAGAATGGGAAGGAGGGAGCGAGGACCTCTTGGGAATGCAGAAGTCCCTGTTATACCTGCTAATGGTGAGATGGAGCTGGTGGGAGAGAAAGCTGGAAGGTCAGCTGGGAAGGTTTGAAATATCCTCTGAGGGAATCAGAAGAATGTATAGAGCACCCCTCAGAGGCTGGAACCTCATTCTGCAGTGTCCTCAGTCTTCGTGGTTGCTGATTTTCTTATCAGAGCAGCAGACTGAATATCCCTCTTTCCCACTACTTTGGTACTACTGAGGTGTCCTTGATATCTTTGTTCCCTTTCAGAGGAAGGCAGGTCATCATGACATGAAATGTAGAGCTGAAGGGGACTTGAGAGAGCATAGAGACTAACCTCATTTTGTAAATGAGGAAACAGTAGCAGAAAAGTGAAATGACTTATTCAAGTAAATCCAAAGCCAGGGCTAAGCCCCAGACCTCTGATTTGTAGCCCAGGGCTCACTTCATCCCTTGCTACCTCCTTGATAAGGATTATGAAGAAATCCCACTGGTTATAAATGCTCTTTAATTTCTTATTTTGGACACTGGGAATTATACACCATTTTGTTTCTCTTGCAGTTTTTTTTCTCTTCCTGGCCAGGTTCAAGCAGGCATAATTTTAGAATGCTAACAAAAAGTGAACTTATGTATTTTTTTCCAAAGTGGAGGTGATATTTGATTAGATGAGCATATTTGGGATTTGTAAAAAGGTAGAACTTAATACTGAAGTGTTTGAAATTTCTCTTATAGAACCTGAGTTCGATCCCCGGTACCAAAAAAACAAAACAAACAAAAAATAATGTGGAATTATTCACTTCTGTATTTATTGATTCTAGCTTTCATTTATAATATATTTCAAAAATATCTGTTAGACCTTAGGCATTATGATGATACAGTAGCATAGAATTCTCATATCTGTCCTACTGTCTGTTGAGAATTGGAACTTGTGTTAGTATTTGCTCCATCCAGGGGTAACTTGTGTATGCTTCTTTGGGATCTGCCATCCAAGTCCTTAGCCTAGGCAAAAACTAAGAAGCAGATAATAATAGTATGTCTGTTGGATAAACACGGATTTGGCAGGAATGGATTAGTGTGGAACGGGGGACCCTTAATTAATTATCATTGTTTATAATACATTTTCCTCCTTTGTATCCAAGAATGAGAATAATTCAACAATACGATTGATAAATAAAACATAAAAGGTCAGTTACGGTTGCCCTGGCAACTATACTTCTCAGCAAGTATTTTGTTTTGTATGAACTATGTCCTGGGTGATTTACTGGAAATCAGACTCTGAATGTCATGACTTTTTGTATTTAAATTTCTCAGGCATTCATTTAGGAGTGACGATTTTGTAGTTTTTTTGGGGGGGCTGGGTTCTGAAGCTGTATGTGTGATGGGGATCCTTGTGTTTTTTTCTTTTTTTGGAGGACAAACAGGAAACTGATTACAGTGAAATCTATTTGAGTTTATGAAGAACATCCAAGTCTACAGTGGGATTTAACCATATAATGACAGTTTAGTCCACAACAGACCACATAATGGTGGTCCCATAAGATTACAATGGAACTGAAAAGTTCCTATTAACATCAGAGTGATTGATGGGCTGGGGATTTAGCTCAGTGGTTCCGCTGCCTGCCTCGCAAGCTCAAGTTTCCGAGTTCGATCCCCGGTACCAAAAACAGAACAAAACAAAACAACAACAACAACAAAATCAGAGTGCTTGTGATGCTGCTGGTATAAACTTGCCTACTATGCTGCCAATCATATTCATATACACATATACTGTAGTATATATGGACATGCAGAGTATAGCTCATACAATTGTATAAAATATGTAGTACTTATGATAAATATTACTGGTTTATGTATTTACTGTATTATTTATTGTTATTTCAGGGTGTGCATCTTATAAAATGTACTGTAAAACTATGCTCTGTTAATTCTGGTCGCAACCTAGTGCAAGTCATATTTGCTGTCATCCTTTCATTGCATCACTTTTCTTTTTAGCTTGTGCTTGATTTAATCTCATGTTGTTTTGTTCATTATGGCCCTAGGAGCAATGGGCTGTTCAACACACACACACACACACACTCGCACACTCACACTCCCCAAGGCATGCACACATTATAGAGTACACAGCCTAGTCAGGTATACCTAACCTTTTAGAGCTGTCAGTGATAACAGACAGCCCACTGGGCATGCATGCCATAGGTTCACCACCACTGGGGTAGGTGTGTAATACTGTACATATACACTCTAAAGTTCACACAGTGATGAAATTAGTTAATGGCAATGTTTCTAGGAACATATCCCTATCATTAAATGACACATGACCTTATTTGAATTTTTGTGACATATGAAATTTCTTAAAACTGCAATATTTTATATAGAATTTAGACAAAGTATACTTTCTAATAAGTAATCAGCAATACATTAAACCATACTTATTGACTTAATTTCTATGCAGTTACTTTTGAGTAGAATAAATTATTACCAAAAAAGTATTAATGATGAAAATCAAAATAATTAAGCAGTTAGAGGAACTGCTATCTTGAGGATTCATGGTAGTATGAATTAAAGTTAAGTGAATGATTAAAAATAGTTTATTCTCTGACCCCCAACCAAAACTGTATGTTAGCCTACAGAAATAATTTTACAAGTGTACACATAAAAGCTTAGAAAGATATAATTCCTGCATTATTTTTAATTGGAAATAATTCAGAATAATTCAAATGTCCAACAGTAGGAACTGGCTAAATAAATTATGACCAGTCCACATAATGGAATTCTTTGTAGCCATTTAAAAAAAGATGTAGATATATATTTATTGACAGAAAAAGATTCACAGGATTTATCAGTGGGTTTAAAAAAAAGCACAGAATATTGGAAATGTAGATGATCCTAAGTTTTTATTATAATTAATGTATAATGCCATTAATATTTAAAATTTGAAGAACAAACACAAAGCTCTGGTTATCTCTGGATAGTAGGATTATAAGGACTTTTCCTTTCGAAGTTATATTTGCATATTGTTAGAAATTTTTAAAATGAACATGGGTTACCTTTGTAATTAGAGAAGAAAAAAAGATATAGAGCCTGCTATTTAAAAGGTATTAAAAATCAGTTGAAAGGAGTGCTGCGTATACATACATTAGGCTTGAGGGAGCCTTTGTTGACTGTTTTTGTGTAGGTGTCTGGGAGTTTGAAGAGGTTTGTATTCGTATCTCTTGAGCCATTATATTGATTTTTAACCTCTTCATAGATGTGTGCCATCTGTTTTGTTTTTTCGCATTTCAGTTGTTTTCCAAGCATCTTTTTTCTTTAGATTATCTCTTTGCCAAGCATCCTGTTTTATTTGCTACTGAATATCTTTTGATGGGGTTTGGTTATTTTCTTAAAGCATTACTGGTATCCCGAACACTGGAATTTAAAAATTTTAAAATGATAACCTCTGTATACAAGGGGATTTAGGAATAGAATTTGGGATCCCTAGGACTTCATCTAGATAGGATATTCTAAATCCCTACTCTATGGTACCAAATGTGCAGGTTTCTCCTTTTGTATTTCTGTGTATCTGGACCCTAGTTATAGCAGCAGTCTGGAGAAGAGACTTCCCACTTGCATCCAGTTTGTCTTGCAGAGGAGTTATCAGTGCAAATAGGATTAGGAAGAAAATGCTCATGGGCTGGCCGTTTATTGCCATTTTCAATGTCTAAGCTTAGTTTGTTAGCATACAGAGTGGAGCAGAAATTACTATTTCAGGCCCTTGCTGTGAGGTTTACTGTTTTGGTACCATGATGATATCTGTTAGGATAAAAATGCATCATAGGGTAGACCTTGGGTCACAGTGTTGACATTGTGGATACACAAGGGGTAATCAAAATACATGGCTAATGTTTAATGTTTAAGTAGAAAAATTTATTATTGTAAAAGACATATTGACATTAATCCCCCTCAAAATACTTGCTTCAAACATACATATTCTATCATTCTTGCCATTTTCTGAAGCAGTTCTTGGAAGTCATCTTTTGTGAATGTTTTTTAAGAGGTGTGATTAAAAAAAATAACAGTGACTGCTGCTGCCAAGTGCAGTGCAAAAGGTAGGCTCCGAAAAACATTATGGTGTATCTTCATTCACCTGTTCACCAGATCTGGCACTGTGAGACTTCTGGCTTTTACCCAAAGTCAAAATGACCATTTAAAAATGTAAATATTTGAATTGATATAGGACTTTGAGGCAGCAGTGATAGTGCAACTAAAGACCTTGCTTTGAAAAGTGGCAGGAACAAGGAGATAAACGTGTTTAAAGTGGCGGAGGCAGTATTTTGAGGGGAATTAATGGCAGTGTGTCTTTTACTGTAATAAATTAAAAAAAATTTAACCTTCACCTTATTTTTAATCATACCTTTTATATTGTGAATCTACTAATTTTTTTTTTTTTTTGTAGCAGGGATCTATCTCGGGACTTTGTGCTTGTGAGGCAGGTGGTGGAACCACTGAGCTAAATCCCCGGCCCACGAATCTACTAACTTAATACAAATTTAGACATCTATCTGTCTTTCTATCTATCTGTCTGTCTATCTATCTATCTATCTATCTATCTATCTATCTTTCATTTTTTCCTTTTTTTTTTTTTTTTTTTTTTTGTTTTGTTTTTTTAAGGTTGGTTGGTTTTTTTTTTTTTTTGGAATTACCCTTTTTTTTTTTTTCTTTGGGAGGGGATTGGAACCACTTTTAAAGGGGTTTTGGTTAGGGGTTTCTTTTATTTTGGAAAGGTTTTAGGCCGTTTTTTTTCATTTTTTTTTTCTTGCCCCTTGCCCCGTTTTGCCCATTAGTTTTTTTTGTTGGTTTTTCTTTTCTTTTTTTCTTTTTCCTTTGTTTTTTTTTTTCGTTTTTTTTTCTTTTTTTTTTTTTTTTTCTTTTTTTACTTTTTTTTTTTTTTTTTTTCCCCCTTCTTCCATTTTTCTTCTTTTTTTTTTTTTTTTCCTTTTTTGTTTTTTTTCTTTAAATTGTTGGTTGGGGCTTCTTATTTTTAGGCCCCTTTTTTTGAAGGCCTTTATTTTAAGGGTTGGCGGTTTTTGTTAATTAAATTTGGCAAGGTTTTTGGTTTTTTTTTTTTTTTGGTTTTGTTTTTTTTTTTTTTTTGGACTTCGTTTTCTTTTTACTTTTCCTTGTTGTTTTTTTTCCCTTGGTTTTTTTCTTGGCTTGTTGGTTTCCCAGGTTTTAGGTTTCCCCTTTTTGGGTTTTTTCCGGTTCCTTCCGTTTCTTGTTTTTTATTTTTTTTTCCGGCTTTTGGGGGTTTAACCTTTTTTTCCTTTTTTAATTTTTGGTTGTTTTGGTTTTCCATTGTTGTTATTAAGTTTTGCTTTTTTTCATTTTGGTTTTTTTCTTCCGGATTTTTTATTTCAGGGTTGGTTTTTTTTACCCCCTTGGCGGTTTCTTGGTTGTTCTTGTTGCCTTTTCTTGCCCCTTGCCCGGGGAGGGCAACCCCTTGTTATTTTTGGCTTAGGCCCCCCGGTTGGGTTAATTTTGTTTTTGGGGGAAAACCAAGGCAACCAATTCTTCGTTGGCTTCGTTCTTTTTAAGGCCCCCTTGGGATTGTTGTTTTTTTTTTTGGTTTTGTTTTTTTTTCGTTTTTGCTTTTTTTCTTAATTATTTTTTTACTTGATTTTTATTTTTCTTTTTTGGTTTTTTTACCCTTACCTTTTTTTTTTTTTATTGTTTTTGCCGTTCCGGTTGTTTTTTTTTTTTTTTTTTTTTTTTTCTTTTGGAACCCGTTTTTTTCTTTGGCCTTATTTGTTTTTTGGGAATTCCTTCATTTTGATTTTGGTTTTTTTTTTAAATTTTGGAACCGGCCTTACCGGCGGATTATTTCAAATTTTTTTTTTTTTTGTTTTTTTTTTGCCGGGTTTTCTTTTTTTGTTTTGGGTTGTTTTTGATTTCCTTTTAAGGGCCGGGTTGGCTTTGACTTTTTGGGGTTTTTTTTGTTTCTTGTTTTGGATTGTTGGGTTTTTGGGCTTTTGCCCCCTTTTTCGGTTGTTTTCTTTTTTTTTATTGGCAACTTTTTGGAATTGGCTTAAAGGTTGTTCACCTTTAAAGGCTTTTTTTTGCTTTTGGGAACTTCGGAAAGGCTTGTTTATTGGTTGGGTTTTCTTTTTTGTTAAAATTGTTCCAATTCCTTTTTCTTTCTTTTTATTACCAATTTTCTTTTTTTTTTTTTTTAAAAAAAATCCAAATGCTTGCATTGTTCAGGAAAATTTACCAGATTTATTTATAATTGTTTTAAAATTGAACCATTAAAACTTGTTCACTAAAACAATGCTTGCTTGGATGCTTAATGTTCCACATGTATATTAAAAATTCATACAAAAATGCAAATGGAAAAACTGCTAATACCTGGTTTTTGTCCCCTAGTTTTCCACTCACATTCATACACTTAGTTACCTTTTGACCCCACAGAGTGGGAGATACCTATCAGTAACAGAAAGAAATTATTATTATTATTTAGAGTGAAACATTTTTATGTCACTGGATTTTTAAGCATGTTTTCCATATATGTGATGTACTAGCTGGGTGTCTTTGGCATTTTTCATGGTTGGCATGATAGCACACAGCTTGGTTTCTCCAAAAAGGCCAGTCAGATAAGTATCGATTATCTCCTGCAAGGCACAATAGCTGTGCTGTGACCTGTTTGAAGTCCTGACCAGTTTGTTTCATCAGATGCTGAAAGGAACATTTGTGAATCAGAAGATCAGTGGACTTCTGATAAGGTCTGATTTCATGGATGCCCCCAGTACCTAACAGTCCTGACCCGATGAGGTTCCTGTGCCCTTCTAGTAGAGGGTGCTCTTGAGCAGCTTCTATGTGAGATGGCTTCCTTGCTGCTCTACTCCTCCTTGCTCTGCAGGCATTTAGCCTTGTGTGGGCCATGGAATAGAGACCTCCTCACGTACCCCCTTCTTCCATCAGCTAGAGTCAGCATGGGTGTTAGAGGGTGGCTTCTGTGGAGACATTTAATAATTAAACATTTTACTGAATGCTTGCCATGAGCAAATTATATTCACCATCTTACTGAGTTCCCACTATTCTGCGAGAATGAACTTTTTTCCCCCTAGAGAGCATTTTGTATAGTTAATATTTTTAAGAATTTGTTTTTAAATTTACATACACAAAAATTCACCTTTTTGGGAGAATAGAGTTTTGTGAGTTTTGGGACAGCTATAGAATTGTGATGACTCATGGTGGCATGCCTACCATGATCAGTATACAGTATCTTCCCTTGCCCAAATCCCCTCGTGCTGTGACACCCTGAACCACTGATCTGTTTGCCATTCTTACCATTTTGTTTTTAATAATGGATGCAATATTTGAATCTGGCTTCTTTCACTTAACATACTGCAATCTAAAATTTACCCGTGTTGTTGAATATATCAATAGTTTATTCTTTTTGTTGCAGAGAATTCCTTTGTATGGATGTATCAGTTTACCATTCATCCATTGAGGGAGAGCTTGATGTGACTATAAATATTTGCACACAGGTTTTTTTATACACACAGGTTTTTGTAGGCATATGTCTAACTTTTTAAGAAGCTGCCACACTTTACCAGAATAGCAGTACCATTTTGCAGCCCATTTTGGAATTCAGTTCCAGTTGCTCTACATTCTTGTTAGCACTTTATAATTGTCAGTGTGTGGGTTTAATTTTAGCGATTCTGATAGGTATACAGTAGTATATCACTATGGTTTTGTATATGGTTTAGTATATCACTATTTTCATAATGACTGTTGCTTTTGAGGATTATGTGCTTATTTGCCATCTGAATATGTTTGGTGAGGAATCTATTCCAATATTTTGCCCATTTAGAAACATTTGGGTTGATTCTTTACACCAGAATATTAAGAGTACTGGACATAAGCCTTTTGTCAAATGTATGGTCTGTAATTTGTCTTTTCATTCTTTTTTTTTTTTTGGTGCCAGGGATCAAACTCGGGTCCTTGCGCTTGTGAGGCAAGCGATGGAACCACTGAGCTAAATCCCCGGCCCTGTCTTTTCACTCTTATAATAGTAGTAATAGTATCTTTCTCTGAGCAAAAAGCTTTTAATTTTTATGAAGTCCAGTTTATCAGTTTTGTATTTTATGAATTCTGTTTTCTAGGACATAATGAAGAACTTCTTGGGTAGTCCAAGGTCATGAAAAATTTGTCCTGTTTTCTTCTAGAAGTTTTATAGTTTTACATTTTGCTTTCAGGTCCCTGATTCATTGAGTTAATTTTTCCTTAAGGTACTGGGTATAGCTGAAGTCTACCTTTCTTTGCATATGAATGCTCATTTGTTTCAGAAATATCTATTGAAAAGATCCTTTCTCTTCAACTGTTAAAATTGAATATTTGCATGGTTCTGTTTTTGGACTCTTCTGTTTAATCAATGTGTCTACCTCTTTGCCAATTGAGGCAGTTAATTTTTAGACTTTGGATCACTGATGAGGAGGCTGAGTCTTAGAGAAATTCAGTGCTTTTCCTAAGGTAATTAAACTAACAAGTGATTGAACAGGTACTCACACTAGATGGATTCTCTGGCTCTGATATCTGTGCCATCCTGAGCAGTTACACTAGCATCTGAAATAACTTCATTTTGGTTCTGGTTGAAATGTTTTTTTTTGTACTGGGGATCAAACTCAGGACCTAGTGCTTGCGTGGCAGGAGTGAGGCCACTGAGCTAAATCCCCGTGCCCCCCCCCCCAATGTTTGGTTTTAAGGAAATATTTGATCATTTATGGTTTTGGAAGAGTAGATATGATCTCATTGAATTATCTGATATGTGAAATAAATTTTTTTTCTGCTTCCTAGGTCATTAATTACCAGATATAATCAGTTTTCAATATCTTTAAGTAGATATAATATTCTTTTTTAAAATACAAGATGTATGTCATTTTCCTTTATTTTAAAGAGAGCAGTAGAAATATATGTTCCTTGTATGGCAAGGAAAGGATGTTTAGGATTTGTGAATGTGAGAACACAGATGGGCTAAGAGTGACTTGCATCCAGATGGCTTCTGTGAAGTACTTGATAAGAGGTGAAAGGGTGATGCTAATGTGGCAGTGAATAATAGGTTAACATCTCAATATTGGCAGACTGGGGAATTTTGAAGAATAGCATGGTTAGTTAACTTTTGAGGCCATAGTTGGTTAACAGTGTAAGCCTATATACATTGATCTGTCAGTGACTAGGTATATGTGTACACACACACACCCCTGTTCTATACACACCCCACTATATGCTTTTGCAGAAGCATCGGTAATGACTTCAGCCTAGGAACTCTGTTCTGATATAAGCTTTTCATTCTAAAAATCTACTCATGTAGATTCAGCTTTCTTCAAAAAGCAAATGATTCCCAAACCTGTATCTGTGTTCCACTCTGCTTAACTCTGTATCAGATACAGCTCCTAGGGATGATTTTTTTGGTACTGGAAACTTAGACATAAAACTGAGCTTTGTTTCTTTTCTTCTTCACAAATAAGCAATTACTCCCTTTCCCTTTTATTTTCCTCAGAATAATCTTCTTCTTTGGAGCCTCAGAACTATTTTTGATTTCTCTCTTTCTTATTATGGTGTGTTTAAATACAGACAATTTCTGCAGATTATTAACTTCTGTACCTGAACCTCTTGCGTGCCAAACCAGCTCTGTCCTGTTTTATAACCCTTGTTCTTGCTACTCTTTCCACTCAGAATGTTTCTCTTCTCCTTTACTGTTTCTGCAGATTGAAAACTAGAGCATCAGCTATCACCCCATGTATGAGACCCCAAGTCCGATACAGTGAACATTCTCCTCTCCTTGATCTTCTGAAACAGCCTGCATCATCTACATCCCCTGAGAGCTTGTTAGATGTGCCTTGCCCCAGATTTGCTGAATCAGAGACTCTGGGGGGTAGACCCTAGAAATCTATGCTTGACAAGCCCTGTAGGTTATCTGATGCATGCTGATGTTTAAGAACCAGAACCCTATGGAATCCATCTTCATACTCAGTCCCAAATTGCTGACTGGTCTTGCCTTTACTCTGTACGTCACTTCCATCTTTCAAAATCTGTCAGTTTTTCATTTTGAAAACCCATTTCTCCTTTTCTCAGTCATTTGGAATTCCTTATTTAAATATTAGGCCTCAAATTTGCATCCTTGAGGAAGTCTCAATTTTCCCTCTGAGCAACAAAGGCTTAATTGTGTTAATTTCTTCTTCCTGACATGTTACTCTGTAAGGGGCTTTGCTTGACTTCTGTGTGTTCTTTTTTTTCAAACTCAGGACCTTATGGTTGTAAGGCAGGTGCAGTGCCACTGAGCTAAATCCCCAGCCCCTATGTTCTGTCTTTTCGGGAGGTAGGGTGGGGTAATGTGTCCTCTGGACTGGCATGGGGGATATATTTGGTACAGATTTTTGGTATGTCAGTTTCACTAGGAGATTGGAGGGAAACTTAATTTTAAAACAGTAAATATATTAATGAGCAGAAAGAAAATGTTCATGAATATTCACGGGTAGAAATGTCTGTGCTCAGGCAATTTCTGGCTTGCCTAAGGTTGCCTAGGTTATTCATTTATCCCCTTTCCTCTGATGTTAGAAGATGTTCTGGTTAAAAAGCCTGGGATCATACCTCTGATGACATGCAGAAAGGGGGCATGCACTATAGACTGTGGGGCCACTTTTTTATATCTGGGCGCTTCGCTTCTTATAATGATTGATTCCCATTGCTTGGCCTCAGTTCCTTCATTTGAAAAATTAGGATAATATAGCCTACTTTCATATAATTATTGAATTGCAAGGATTAAGTGAGATTTGGTAGGTAATGTCCTTGTATAATCCCTACATTAGGTGCTCTATAAATGATACTTTTTCTTATTAACTCTACTACAATAGCACATTAAGAAAATATTCCACAGGAACAATGCTGTTACTGCATAGTAGGCACTTAGTAGGTATATTAGCTGACTTATGGCATTTCATGCTTCTGCTCTGTGCAGACACCCTATTTTGTACAGAGCTTCAAGTTTGAGTGCTTTATAACTGTTAAAGAATAGTAAGAAATATTACTTGACTTTCTGACAAATCAATTGTATTTCTTAAAATTTATCCATTAAACTTTAGTTTTAATGGATTATAGCTTACTTTCTAATGGTATCTGAAAGGTTTTTATGGGGCTTTTTGTCACTAGAATAAATTAGTCTAACTCAGTAGGCTCTTTGATGCAATACCCCTACCAAGATGTTGTTTCATTGTCAATGGCTAGTTCAGTCAGTGTTTTTGAAGACAGTTTCCAACTACTGTGGTACTTGCTTCTTTATGTATAGTTTTCATTCTTTCCTAACACAATTATCCAACGATCTAACGTGGAGGAGAACAGATGACATGAAAAGTTTAATCATAATAGCAACTGACATTGTCTAGTACATTATAGTTTACAAAATACATCAAGTTGTATCATATATTTCACACTATCATGTGAGGTAGGTATTACTGTTTTTTTTTGGCTGATCAGAAAATTGAGGGGCCGGGTTAGCTCAGTGCTTTCGCTGCCTGCTGCGCAAGCACAAGGACCTGAGTTTGATCCCAGGTACCAAAAAAAAAAAAAGAAAAGAAAATTGATGCTCAGCTTATTGACTGTCTGACGATCACACACTCAGACGTAAAATAAAGGCCCTGGAAGTTGAGGATAATATAATTAAATAAAAGTTGCACTTCCCCAAGGGTTCATACCCAGAGACAGCTTACAGATTCATGTCATCCAATTGTACTGGCTCTTGCAGATTGCTTATGTGACACAGGAGACAATCTACCCAGGCTCAGATCTTGGCTCTGCAACTTCCTTTCTGTGTGACATGAGGCAATTCTTTCACCTCATTTATACCTGAGGAGGTAAAGCATCTATCTCAGAATTGTATTAAAATGAGTTAATCTATGTAAAACTATAAAGATAGTGCCTGGCACACAATGAGCCCAATATCAGCATTAGCTATTATTATGGTTACAGAGGAGTAGATGAAGTGCTTTCCATGAAAGCCAAGAGATTATACTCAGCCATAATTGTAATTGTAGAAGTGGATATCAAAGCTTCCATAAGATTTTATTCTGATGGAGCTGTTTAATTCTTCAGCAGGCCTCTGATATGTTGGGATGTATAGTTTGCATTTTAGGAGTCACACCCTAGTGTGGGTTTTCCTGTAGTCTTACTTACAGGGTTTATTTAGTGACCCTGGGATAAATGAAAATTTGGAGCATCTGTATAATTTGTTGCTAAAACCTCAAAACCCACATCAGAATATAATACATTCCCCCATACCTGTAGACCCTTTATTTTCTAAAAAAAGCACAAGTACACTACCTACACAGCCATACACCCTTGGGATATAAAGTACCTTAGCCATTTCCATGATAACTAAGTTGTTAATTACTTTCCTTAGAAATTGTGGTTTTTCTTTTAGGATTTTTCACAAGTGAAACAAATATCCTATTCATAAAGTTTTGTCTGTTCTTTTCTTGTGGATTTGGCAAATCACCTGTTCTAGGAAAGCCTTTATTATTGTGAAGAAAGCTCCAAATCTGGCTGTCTTCATGCTTTTTCCTTTCCATTGCTCCTGTTTCATCTCACATAATGTAGTGCTGAGAATACAAGAATGACATTATAGTACTTACAGTCTTTTTTCTTTGTAGTTTTCTGTGTGACTTGAATTATTTTTTTTCAGCAAACATGTAATTGACAAAATGTGGAAAAATGATTAAATTTTGGAAATATTAGAAGTAGGGGATTAAAGTTTGTAAAATTGTGAATTATCCTTAAAGTTTACACTTATTTTTCTTATGAATACCGTGTACAGAATGGTTTTAATTAATTAAGCTTCTTTCTCTGTGCAGCCCACAGACAGAATGTGATACTTGGTTATGAAATAAATTAATTTTAGAAATATATTCACTTTAATTTATTGATGGCTATAATCAAGATGCAAAACTTTTCTTAATAATTACTGCTAGGAAGAGACGTGTAAACTTAAGTTTATGACTTCTCCCCAGAGAATGTATGGATGTGACTAGGTTTGTGATTTTGGAAATATTTTAAGGTCCTTTTGATTTTTTTTTTTCTTTTGTTTGCACATCCTGACATTTTTTCTTTGGCTGGCTGTAGAGTAAGGAAAAAACCTTAGTGTTTGTATAAACCCTTTCAGTTTTGAAAGGATGAGATTAGTTTAGATTTCTTTTTTCCTTTGAAGAAAATTAAAATTACACTGGTCTTGGTTCAAGTACCTTGTAGGGCTCCTGTCTTTTCCATGCTTAACTCAGCCTTGGAGGAGAGCTTGGTGACAAGCCACCCATTTTTGAGTGTGTTTATTTCTTTTTTTGCCTTGCTATGCCCAGCACAACTCAAAATGGAAATGTCTTACAAATTGGGTGGCTTTGTAGCTGTGCGGCCCTGTAAGGATTTAGCAAACACTATAACTCTATGAAGCTCTTTGTGGGTGCCTTTTGTACTGGTTCTGGTATTTTGTCCATCATTTTGGGATCATGGCTTTTCTAAGCAAAGAGCAATCATGCACCCTCAAGCTTTTCTACCTTCAATCAGTTAGGTTTGCGTATTCCAGCTTTTGCATCCTGTGATTGGCAGCTTTTGTGTTAGGTACCCACTCTGAAGTGTTCCATATCGTTTAGAAGGTCGAAGTAGTCATCAGTGACTGAAGCCTAATTTATATTCTTGAATCAAAATCATTGTTGAAGAATACTGCTTCTCCACTACAGATGTCTTCTGCATATCATGAGTGTGTTCATCAGAGAACAAGCTCTCACCCGGTCTCTCATAATATAAAAGTGTTTTTTAATCCCTTTTAACAGGTACTGTCGCAGTTTATTTATAACCAGTGTATTAAAGTGAAAAATATTGAAAGGGTCTTAAGTGGAAGGTGGCTTTTGAAATATTGCCGTATTTAAATTATAGAATTTTGTCAGGCTGATTTGTGGAAAGGACAAGTCAGTGTTGGCTGGTAAGTGATATACTCACAGGCTTCCTGTAAGTTTGGGAGGGCTTTCTGCAGTGTGTGGAAGTAGATTGTGCATAATCTGGCTCTTGCAATTGAATTGATTGCTCCCTTGCATATTCATAATCATATTCATATTTGGTCAGCTCTTATGCTCTTTGACATTTCTGATATTTATGAAGCATGACATGTGTTAGAACTCTTTTGGCCTTCTAGATTTTCTACTGTACAGAAACTTGAGATCCTTATTGAAAGCGTGGTCAAGTGTTTCATTTAACCCTTTTCTGTCCAGACCAGATTTGATTTCACATATAGGGAAGCTAAAAGCATACTTTAATATTGGTACAAACGTGTAAATCTGAGGACACATTCCAAACATTAAAAATTTTTGTTGATTTATATTTCCACTTCATTTTCTTTCCATTAGAAAACCTCACCCGAGACTAAAGTTGTTGGGTGGGTATATTAATGGATGTTTATGTTGTCCTGTGACAGCTGGCTTTGTTTTTACAGGGCAGTTTATAGTAAATGAATGGCATGCTGAATATTTTACTGAGATTTCAGATTATCTAAAGAATATTTTCCGGTTTACTAATTGGTAGATAATGCTGAGTACATTGATGTTGACATGAGCAAATGGATTTAAAATTATTTGGAGTGAGCTTCATTAAAAGATGCTCTAATCACAGACAGCAGGAAATGTCAAAGTAGTACTGCCTTCATTGTCTGGGGTGGACCAGGAGCCTTTGCAGGTTTAGGGTGCTATCAGTCAGTGCTGTTTTGGTTTGGGGGTGCCACAGGGTAGGGTAAAAGATGGGGGCTTTTTCATAGCTTTTTGGCTCTCCATGTGTTTACCAAAATGGTAAAAACATATATTATTAATTACCTATGGATAAATGAACATTCTCTGAAAATAATAGCAAATTATATTGCTGGAGTTCTTTAATCCGTTATGGATTAGATACATAGAAATCATATTTCTTGCCCACTTTGGACTGCAAGTAAATTATGTAGTAACCACTTCAGCAGAAGTCTGTTCTAGAATTAAAGCTAATGTGCTCATCAAAACATCAAGCAAAATCTAGGCAAATTTATTCTAAATTCCCATGTTAAAGCTCATAACACTGGTTTAACTTTTTAAAAAATTCCTGTAGAAGATTATAGAGTTTATTTGATCAAAATTGACCACTTGGTAACAAATACAGGAGGTAAAAGTAACAGTAAAGAGGCAAATTCTGAATAAGACTTTTCAGGTTTCAAATCTCACCTTTTTCTTATACCAACTGTGTGACTTTGAGCAACGAATTTAACCTGTCTGAACCTTAGTTTTTTGCTTTTTCTTTCTAATTTGTAAAACAGAGATACTAATATCTATTATTTTGTGAGGATGTGGGAACATCTGTATATCTATAACTATACAATGGTTAGTATAAGGCACTGGGTAAGGACTTCATCAGTGTTAGCTCTTATAACCTATGTGAATTTTTTTTTTCTTTCAGGTATCTATGGAAAGGCTGTGGGCCTCACATGCCAAGACATTAACCACAGATCTTATTTCTACTATTTTTAAAGTTTTATAAAAAAGCTTTCATGTCACTCAAAACATAGCTGTCTGGAACCATTAAAGAGTTTGTGATGAGGAACTTTTTGGATCTTGGATTTGAGACCACCTAAAATTCTTGCTGTAGGATTTTGGGGAGGTTTGCTGCAGTTATCTTTTATCTTTGATTACCATCAAAGTACCATTTTCTTCAAGCCCTGATGCGTTATGCTGAAGTACAGGCCTTCCCAGGCTGGTAATTATTTCACAGTAAGAACAACTCAGATGCAGGAGTTTGTATAATGCTAATGAACTCTAGTTACAAGGCAGGCAACCTGTTCCTTCCAGGTTCCTCATTAGCATCACATTTGCCAAGGTGCCCTGATAAGCATTTGTTGGGTTTGTGTGTCTTGTAAATAACACCGGCGTGGGTCTGCCTGACTCTGACATTCTGAGCTGGGTGCTGGATAGATAGGAGTGCTTCCTGGAAGTCACTTGAACACCTGGTGCCAGATTAGGAGATTGATGAAGTATACTGATCCTGATGTAGGATGTTCTGAACTACCCAAACAGCATCCTTAAGTGACTATATTCTTGCTTCAAAGCTTCTGGCTGTATTACATGTGAATTTGGTTGATGTGTTTGTGCAGAAATTGTCCCACTCATCTATTTAGTCAGGCTTTTGCAAGACAGCTGTGCATTCGATTTGTTTGTTTGTTGTTTTCCCTTAATGCCACAGTGTGTTTTGAAGGGAGGAAGGGGAAAAACAAAAAACTTCCCACTTGAATGACCCTATTAACTTTTCCCTGTTCCTTGTAAACCATGCTGGAAATGTAATAATCTGTGGTGGCTTTGAGTATGGGACACAGCCTCTGTTGACATATGTAAAAAATGGCACACCAGACTGCAGATGTGGTTTGTGGGTTAGTATGGACTTCCTTCATCAATGGGGAAAGGGGGCTTAATTCAGTCTAAGAAAATGAGAAAAATGCTTAAGGGACATGAATAATGTCTCCAATGTGCACTATGCTGCATAAACCCATTATGCGCTTTAATTTAATGTTCTCCGTAAAGATTCAGGACCTGTCACTAGAAAGAAAGAAACAAGCAATCCATCTTCAGTGAATTGTGAATAGATTTTTATATTTTTAAAAATACACATTTACCTAAAACATACTTTTCCTTTCATTCAATTTTCCTCATGTTTGGTCCGTTCCCTATTTTATACTGTCACTACCTAGGCTGCTTGTGAATTGTTTTGTTCACTGAAATAAGACTAATGTGTTAAATATTTAACATTGCTAATTGATTCAACATAAAGGAAAAGGGAATAGATGCAGATTGCCTGAGTCCCTGTCAGCAGACTTGAGCAAACAAGACTGCGGAAAGTCTGAATTGAAGATGATTCATCTCAGAGGCTTATTGGCCTGTGGATAATAGAGCAGTTTTTGCAAGTAGTGATTAAGCCAAAATGGGGGAGGGGGTTTAACTTGAACCTGGGAGTTGGAAAACCGAGAAACTAATTCTATAGAAAATTTGGCTCTATATTTTTCTCTCTCAAAGCTTTTTATTTTCACAAGGGTAGATTGAGAGATGACCAGACAGATGTGGTATTTCAGTGGTCTTATCTCCTTTGCTGGTTGGAAGTGTTGACACACTTACCCATACTTCGCTAAAGCAAGGTGGAATTTGCCTGTGATTTTAGTTGATGAGCGAGGAAGTAAAAACCCCAGTGGGTCAGTGAGAAATTTTCCATTATGAAAACATAACCTTTTATAGAGTACCCAATGGCAGTGAAATGTCAGATACTTAGATTTTTACAAAGGAAAAGAAAGCAGTAAGTTACCTATAATGTGATTGTGAAACGAGAATGTACATATAAACCTCATTCTCTTTTGATGTTGGTAAAAGCTAATTCTGACCCTGACATCCTTTTTTTGCTTTGAATGTGTGTGTGTATATATTAATATTATGTTAATATATTATATATATATTAAACCAGAAGAGGCTAATGACATGTTAAGAAATATAAATATTAGAGGTTTTAGGGCCAGGGATTTAGCTCAGTGGTTTTGCCACCTGCTGCGCAAACGCAAGGACCCGAGTTCAATCCCCGGTACCAAAAAAATAAAAAATAAAATAAAAAATTAGAGGTTTTAGCAAATGTTGACTTTGTATGTTAGTCATGTCTATAATTTTTTTGTTTTTTTCTGGAGGGGAGATGTTAGTAAACTGAAGCAGAGTTAAAATTGTTGTTTTAAGGCTTGTGTCAAAGGTACGTCGTAGGTGCTGAAAAAAATAAGTTTGATGAGATAAAGCAGAGAATTGCCAACTGGCATCCATGGGATTCTTGGATGAGGATTCAGGTTAGTCTGTATGTTCCTGTAAATGACATGCAGTATTGCAGTATTTTGTGTGCATTTTTCTGAGAGGATTTATGCCACCCTCCCTCTTGTCTTGGAGATTGAATCCAAGGCCTTTATATCCCCTGGCCTTTTTTATTTTGACACGGGGTCTTGCTGAGTTGTGTAGGTGGGCCTCCCAGGGTGGAAGATCCATGTTCTATTCAGTTCATAGAAGGATAGAATGCATTCTGAAATAAAGCTGTCTCCAGGTTCCTCCCTTTCCCTCCATGTTGCCGTGCTCTTCCCAGTGCACACCCATGAGTCTCTCTGCATCCCCAGTTCTCCCTTCCCCTTTAGTCCTTTCCCCCACTACCTTTCTTGTCGGTGCTAGCCATATGGACTGCCCCAGGACCTGGAAGGACCTTTCTTGCCTCAAAGTCAGAGAAACAGACTCCCAGGCTCTGCTGGGAACAGAACCATAAAGTCTTGTGATGCTAACCCCTTACCTTGTTGATACTTGGATACTTTTCAACATAATGATGGTTTGCTAACTTCCCCTTCCTTCTTCCCTCCCTCTCCTCCACATCAAAAATAAATTACTTGTAGAATATTTAATAGGTTCATGGGGTTCTGCTCTGGTGTTAGCTGTTTTAATTCCGTATGAGATGAGATACAGCACTTGTCGGCAGAGGCAGCTGATGATGTTGGTACACCTTGCTGAGCACAGGTCACAGTGGCCTGCAAGCCTAAATTGGGTGGTTCAGCAGAGGGAGCATCACGCCACTGAGTGGAAGGACTAACAGATAACCCTAGTGCTCACAGTTAGCTGCTAGATGTCATGCAGATGATATGCAAGGCTGTTCCTTTCCAGTTTTACTACTGCCTTGTCCTGGGCTTCTCTTGGGCCATTCATCTATCCAGCTGAAGCAGTTGGCTTTCTGAGATTGGTCTCGCAAAATGATACTTTTGGAGGTCAGCAAGCTTCAGTGGCCCTCAGTTAAGCATTATCTTCCTTGCCCGCCCCTTAGTACTTGGCACCATTCGTTCCTGTTTCCTTTTACAAATTCCTTCATTTGTTCTGCAGCACTGCCTGTTCCTTTTTGGATGGCTTTATTTGGTGGCACTTGGATGGCTTTTTTTTGCTTTCTCCTACCAATAAATGTTTCCTGATGTTTCTGTCCTTGGTCATTTTTTGCTTTATTCCAGAGGCCCTTTTTGGTCTTCCTAGATCACATTCCCTGCTCCAGTGTCCATGTTGCTTTCTTTCTGCCTGACTTTTTTTTTTTGGTATTGGGGATCGAACTCAGGACCTTGTGCTTTCGAGGCAGGTGCTGTCTGACTTAAAAAAAAATTCCTATCAACTACCTGGTATTCTTGCTGTCTCTTGGAATCCTGCTGTTCCCTCAAATTCCCTTTGTTAACAACAGAATTTTGTTCCATTTAGCTCTCCATTCCAATTACCAAACAGATACCTAAATACATCAAAAAGGCAAAGCCCCAAATCAGAAAGATTACCACCCACTCCTAGAAGCATCCACCCCTAAAAGCAAGGCCCTAAACTGACTAGTTCATCTATGTTTATTTTCTTTTTTATTTCATAGCTCCCCATCATTCTTTTAGGCAGTGTCGAGGGCTAAGTCTCTGCAGACATCTCTATCTTTCTTCTAGGCTTCATGTACATGTGGTTGCCAGGTTCTCTTGACCTTTCAAATGAAACATTTCCTACATCTAGACTTCCTGTTACCATCTCTCGGGATTACCATCTCTCTGGATCAGCGAGCCATTCCCTAATGGCATTGTCCGTAACACTTCCCGTCTGTCCATATACTGCGGACGGGATTTATCTTCCTTAAACGCTGTCCTGATCACTGCTTCACTCCCAAGTCTCAGTGTTTTAAAACTAAATTTTGCTAGTCTGCTGGTCTGGTCACCTCCTCTATGTGCATTTTTGTCCCGTCTTGCAGTTGTCCATGGTTCATAGTTTGTCACTCTTAGGAATTATTTTCCCAGCATTTATTTTCTCTCTTATCTGTGCTTTTATGTATGTTTATCCTGTCTGGCTCTGTGGCGCAATGGATAGAGCATTGGACTTCTAGACATATGTTTATCCTTTGCATTTCTACGTGAAGATGAAGTCTTCATTGAACCTTTGCTTTATCAGAACTACTAATCTTACTTTTTATATCATTTAGTGTAGTGTTGTGTTTCTATTTTATCACCCTACTAGATTATAAATACTGACAGAGGAACAACGTGTGTGTGTGTGTGTGTGTGTGTGTATGCTCGTGTGCATGTATATATGTATGTAATTTTTTCTTATTTTATATGCCCTCCCACAGTGCCATATATATGTGAGAAGCCCAATAAATATTTATTGAATGAATTAATGAGTGTCTACACTGAAATTCTGCTTAGGTTATCAGGCTAACCTAAAGTTGCTAAAGGTCTCTTGCTCCTAAAGATCTTTGGTCTAATTGTTTTGGAGCTTTTCTATTTAGCCATGCAAATTACCATGGGTTCATAGGCCCAAAACCTGAAGTAAATTAATCTGTACCTAAAGCGAACCAGGCTGTGGCTATATAAGGATTTTAGTGCAAGAAAAATGAGAAATATGGAGCTGGTAACCAGTTATCTATATGTGATTTTTTTCCCCCAAGAACATGGTCAATAAAAGATTTGTTCTACCTCTGATAATGTAGCCCAGAACCATGGCAGTACCTTGAAAAGAGCTGGGACAGGTAGAATAAGAGATGAGTGAAAGAAAGTATGACTATATAATAACTTCACTATTATTTAGTGAAGTTAGGTGGCTTTTACTATTATTTGTGCTTTCACCATTTATTGTCACTTTTTAGAAATTGTGGTGACAGTGTATTTAGAGGTCAGCCAGCAGTGAAAGGTTAATGCATGGCTTTTAGGCTCTCAGATGCATTCTTTTTTTTTTTTTTATCTTGGTACATTTTAGGTATACAATACATTTACATTTATCATTGGGTGCTTGTACCTGAACATGATGTATCTTAGTTCTTATTTTTTCCCCCGTTACCTGTGTGCCTTTCAACCCCTCCACCCTTCCCTATTTACATAGACTTTGTTTCCATTTTTTTTTCTTTCTCATTTTTCCTTTCCCTCTTCCCTTTCCCCTTCCCCTCCCGCCACCCCTACACCTTTGGACCTTGTCCTATTCAACTTATCAATTACTCATTTTAATCATTTTCATCCTTATTTACACTTTCAGTTTCTCACACTAGAGAAACTATTTGGTATTTACACGTGTGTCCTATTTATTTCACTTAAGAGTATGGCCTCAATATGCATCTCAGATGCATTCTTAACAGCATTTGGTTACTTGTGGAAGAGGATTTTGTCAAACCAGTAGGGCTATATGTAGTTGAGTTGTATTGTTTAGGGCTATTTGTAAATGTTGTATTGTGTGATGCACTCCCAGCACCTGGACAGCCTGGCCTTTGGGACCAGTCTTAAGAGCTTTTCACAGTTGTGGCAAACCAGTACTCATGGCCAAAGGGAAAAGGTTTTCATTGAGAGTCAACTGAAATGAAAAGGGTTGGTGTTAACCCTTGGGTAACCTGGCTGTATTGCAGCATTTGCTGCTAGGAAGTAAGACTGAGGAGCTTAAGGAAGCCTAAAGGTGGAGGTGTGGAGAGGCCTTCTGTAGAAACAGAATCTTCTTTGTGAACCTGCCTGCTAACTGGAGAGAAAAGGTGCTGGCGCTCAGGTCTGCTTCCCAGGTGCCAAAGCACCCGAGTACATCTGCAGCTCTAAAATTTAAATCCTGTTGGTGAGAAATCAGTAGAGGGTTTAATAGAAGGTTAAACAAATTATACATAAACACAGAAATAATCTGGCTTGTGTATGGAAAGGCCAGAAAGTCTGAGCATTATGGTGAAGTCCTAGGAGGTAATTTATTTTTTAAATTTGTTGAACCCACTGAAGCATAAGTGTGAGGATAAGGGAAACCACATGCACATGTGGTCCAGAATGAAATTCTTCAGATTTCTGAGATGGTTACAACTAGTGACTAAGCCCTTTTGAATTAGCTTTATGTGTGAAAGTCTTTTCAGTTTAGTCCTTTCTGCTTCACCTAGTGGTGGACCAATGGCTGGTCAGTGCTATCCTGGGACAGGATTTCTGAGAGAGACATAAGACCTTCCTCATCCTTGCTCTGAGTTCTCTCTCTCTCTCCCTCTCTCTCTCTCTCTCTCTCCCCCTCCCCTCCCCCTCCCTCTACTTCTTTTTCTGTCCCCCTCCCTCTTCCTCTCTCCTCAACAGAGGGGGTAGGGGAGGGAGGTCTTGGTTTCTTTTCTGGGGAGAAAGTCAGGTCTGTATATTTTATGTTTAAAAGGTAAAAAGCTATATCAAGAGATTAAACTAGTTTTTTTGGGTCTTGCAGTTAATTGTGAAAGTTGGGACCTTTTTTGGGGGGTGAGAGAGTAACTGTAACACTAAGATAAGAGAGTAATCTGCAGTATGATCTAATCAGAGGAAGAATCTAAAGGAACCAGAGACAAACCACTGACTGGAATACAGAAGTGCATTGTATAGCAGTAACACTCTTTTCCATTCATTATTGCAGTTATAATTATGGAACCCAACATATTTAATTGGCACGGTGTACTCTTCTCTACTGAATAGACTGCATTGTTTCTGTTTAAAAAAACCCTTGTGCATCATGAATCCATGCACATGTTGCTCTTTGGCTCTCGAGAGGTTTCTTTGTTTACATGATGAGTGATTAACTGAATTGTGCAGCCTTGCAGTGCATGATATGCAAAGATGAAGTGAAAGCTCTGCTCTAAGTTCGTGGGGCTTTGATTAATTTTAAAAAATATATTAGGTCAAAAAATCTATTGAGTCTTTGTGAAAATGTATGTCTTAACTTAGGAATATGTGAATGAAAATAACAGTTGAGTTTGTTATCTAGGCTAGTCTTTTATCTGAGTCCAGAATGTTAAAGGAAATGATGTTTTTGTTATCTGTATTCAAATTTGGGCCCCAGAAGTGATAATCCTGGAGAATTTTTTAATTCCAGAATCCTTAGAAATGAGAGCAGTGCTAAATGTGGGTGGGTGAGTGGGGGAAAGGGACTTCATATAGGAGTTCTAGTGAATACCAGAAACTTTTTTTTCAGCTTGCAAGATGAAATGCCTGCATGGAACAGGGGCAGAGTATAGTGTAATAACTAATAATTACAACTAACATTTATGAGTGCCTCCTGCCTGCCAAGCCCTGTGCTAAGTAAGCATTTTACATTCATTGTCTTGTTTAATTCTCACAACTATTCCAGCATTTACTATTGTGCCTGTTTTACTGATAAGGAACTGAAGCTCCATTTTCCTCTGTGATGATCACATAGCTATCAAAGCAGGCATATGGTCCCACCTGCCTGTTACCTGATTTTACTGTTTGTGGCGGAACATACTAGGGAGGCATAGCTCATTGTTTTAAAGCCTTTATAATTTTTTTTCTTTTTTTTTTTTTTTTTTTTGGGTACGGGATATCGAACTTGGGTCCTTGCACTTGCGAGGCAGGCGGCAGAACCACTGAGCTAAATCCCCGGCAAGCCTTTATAATTTTAGTTATGTTGTTCTTCACTACATAAATGCATTTATACTTTTGAAATTAATCAGAGCTCGGTGTGGTTGGAGAATATCTCGAGAGACCTCAGTATCGCCCAGAACATCAGCTTATAGCTTCCACAGCTGAGGATGACAAGAGAGAAAGACGAGCACACCCATAAATATTTTCTGTGGGTGCTACAGGTAGGCCTGCTGCTGTTGGATGCAAAAGATCTCTAGTTCAATTTCTTGCTGGAATGGATTCTTCACAAATAAGGATAATCCTTCATTTGATGTTTACTCACATGGATTCCTTCTGTATTCTGTACTGTCCACGTCGGGCTTTGCAATTTTTATATATTTTTGCCAGAATGCACTTATTCATTAGCTGTTTTTATTAGTGTTACGGTTCAAATGACATTTTCCATTCTAAACTTCAATTTTCTGTGGCTTTTAATTTTACAAAACAATTACCTATTGGGCTGAAACTCCTTAGGCTGGGTTTCCTCCCAGAGAGGAGGTTTGTGGAAAGGCTTTAAAGTCTGTTCCACTTTTCTTGGCAGCCTAGACATTTAGATTCGTGTAAGTGCTCTTTAAATAAAGTTACAATTGCTTAATTATTTAAATAAACTGGAGCTGAATTACTTAAGGATTTTTCTGGCAAGACAAAATGTTCCAGATTTTTCTCCTACCCCACACTTAGGAATTTGCAGCCCTGTTTCTTGGTGTCTAACTAAGAATGCATTTCTCAACTATGTTTTGATAGCTGCAAATCCAAGGGCATTTTTTTGGAGCTTCTACTTAGGTTAAACCTGTGAATTTTAAAAGTAGAGTTTGGAATTTTAGTTTATATAAAATGCTAAGTAAGTATTGTCTTTTTTGTACATGATGATGAAACTGCACACATTTATGAAATTCAACTTGTTGAGTACCTGTAATGTGAAAGAGAGTATCAGAGTGGGAAGAATACAGTTTTGGGATCTGAAAGACTTAAGTTTCAATTCTGACTCTGCCACCCCTGCAAAGTTACTTAACTTCTCTGAGCATCAATTTCCTCTTCTGTAGCCCACCTTGTAGGACTGGAGAGGTAATTAAGGAAATGTATATTGGACCCCTTAATATACTAGTACCTATCAATGTAGTAACCGTGAGATCTATGCCAGGCACTATGCTAATGATTAGGTTCCCAGGCGGATGAGCTGATAGTCTGGCACTGGTAAAAAATTTCAAGCAGAGGGGAGAACATGAACAGAGGTAGCTTTGAAGACATGAGTCTTTCAGTTACTTGGGAAACCATTAATATTCCAGTGTGCCTAGTCTTAGCATTAATATAATTGGAAATATTACATTGATACGGTGTTTTAAAGGTTTATAATACACATAGCATACATTATTTCATTTGATCTTTGAAAAAACCCTATGTGGCAGACAGGGATTATCATCTGTATTTTATAAGGGATTTGAGTGATTTACCCCAAATCACACAGCTAGTTGAAGAGCTAGGATTAAGTTAAGGTTTTTGCATTTCTTGTCCACGGCTCTTTCTACTGTATCATCAACTAGTCATATGTCTTATCTATATACACAAGTGCTAAGCCTTTAATGATAATTTAATGAGACTTTTTGTAATGTTCTTTTTACTTGAACATTTTTACTTAAACTCATCTGACTTGAGATAAAGTTATATAAAATAAAATTAAAGTTATACTTTAGCCTCTATATGTATGTCACTTGTGATTAAAAAAATTAAAGGATAGTTATTTGTTTCACAGCAATGTAGAGTCCTAATTTTACCTTACGTGTGAGTTTATTTAATGTCTTATAATCTATAGGATGGAGGAATCATGTACTTTAATATACATTCAGATTAATTTAGTGAATATGCACTTAATAGCTTCATTCACCCAATTCTTACTGTTCATCTCCATTAATTACAGTAATACATTTTGAAGAAGTTGTTCTCTTTCAGGACCTGCATTGGTTTCACTATACTTGATTCAAAAACATTAAATTCTTGCAGAAATTATTAAAGATCATAGCTCTTTTGTTGACATTGATTTTAAAAAGCAGATATACGAACAAGAAACTAACCACCCCCAGGCAACGACTTCCATTCTGTTTGCTCTTTAGGAGTCATGCCACTATGCCAGTTGTGGGATGATCAGCAAGACAAGCCGGAGCATGGTACCACTTCTCAGAGAGTAGTACTTACATGAACCCTGGAGTTGCCTTTGGATCCTGCCAGTTATTGGCATTTCTAAATAAGAATGCAGAGCACACTTGCACTGTCAAATTGATCTTTGAATATGAACTTGCTGTGAATGGATACAAATGCTAATGTATCAGCGATCTGTGAAATACTTCACCATGTTGGGCACACAACACATTGGCAGGTTCTTTTCTTTCCTGTGGAAGAGCAGTTGAAAGTACTGTCCTTTTGTTTTTGCAGGGAAGATATTTTAGTTAGGGAAGAGGTGGCTCAGGTATGAATATGAGCTACTCTGTTCATATATCTTGTATAACTTCCTGAAATATGCTGAGATTTTCGTAAAGGACTTCACGCTACTGGAAGCTTTTCCACAGGTATGAGGGTCATTGAACATTTCAAGAGCTTTTTTCACATTTGGAATTCTTAGCACATTATTATTTAGAGTAATGTTTGGAGATTTTCTAGTAGATGTTACATTTATCTGTATTTTGTGAGCTTTTTGTCTTTGAAGTATTTCTAAGGGTTACTCCTACCTACTGCCTGTACTGTGGAGGTTTTTGTCCCCCTTTTGTTTTTTTTCCAGGATGCATTGATAATTTATAAAGAAAAACCTGTTGAACTTTTTCAGTGGGAGTTGCCCATGAGGTTTAGAGCTTCATCTGTAACTTTTTGAGTTTTTACTTTGATTTTGCAATTGGTTGTTAAAAAAAAAAAAAAGGAAAGAAACTTTAAGCTAGTAGCCGAGATCCAAGAAGGGCTTGTCATTTTAAAAAGAATCTGAACAAGAAAGCCCAGAAAGAGCTATCTTGGGCTTTTCTAAAGTTTTTCCCAGCCTCAGTTATTAGAGAAGTCATTTTTAACCATGGAATGTCAGGAAGGTCTGAATCTTACTCTCTTACACTTCTAACAAACTAGAAGTTCATATTTTAGGAGCTGGTGACAAGGCTGAGAGAGGCAGAGAAATGGTTTATTTCTAAAATACCAGAAGATAGGGTGCAAGATTTATCCTTTTAAGATAGATGGACAGATACACAATGTAAGAAACAGCAAGAATGAATGAATTTTTTTAAAGGAATAGTCTTTGATGTTAATTTGTGGTTTCTAACCTACAGTGAACTCTTTGTTTGTTTGTTTGTTTGCTTTGTTTTTTGAGACAGGGTCTTCTTATGTTGCCCAGGTTGGCCTTGAACTCTCAGTGTATGTAGCCCAGGCTGGTCTCACTTGTAATTTTTCCTGTTTCAGCCTCCCAAGTGCTGGGATTACTGGTGTGTGACACCACACCCAGTTTAGGAAGAACTCTTGAAGATACAATGTCTTTCACTTCATATAGAGAAGGGGCTTTGACTGTGGGCAGATGGAGCCTGCTCCTCATCAAGACATTAAGTATGTGTCTTAAGTCTTATCTCTTACTGAAATTTTGTGTGTTTTTTGGTCTTTCGTTTTGTAGGTGCTTTCAAGGAATTTGGAAGGTGACATGATGCTGGGTCTTTCTACTTTATGAGGTTACAATGAAACTCTCCCTTGACCCTGTGGCATATCTAGCTTCTTACAGTTTGAAAATATTTTTAAAATCCAGCTCCAGAGTGAACATGAAACACTGAGAGAAATGTTTGCCTGGCAAGCTGTGATTCTGCCCCAAGAGGAACTGTTCCACCTTGATTTACCTGGCAGGAAAGTATCCTTTGCAGACACTGCTGAAGTTTTTCTTAAATTCTTCAGCTTTACATCATGTCTCTGGGAGCCATTCATCTTTGTCACCTGCTTTACTTCTGCTATTTTTAGCCAGATGCCAAAGACCTTACAGCTTCCTCAAGTGAAGGATAAAGAATTAAGATCTGTTGTAAACAAAGGCTCATCACAGCACTTTTTTTCTTTCATTTTTCAAATTTTCCTTTGGGCCAACTAATTGCTTAGAACCTGGAAGACTTAGAATCTCTAGAAGAGAGACCTTTGTCAGTTTCACTTCCAAATTTATGGAGAAGCAAAAAGAACATTCTAGAAGAAATGACCGATAATGGAGCTACTGCTTCTCTTCCTTCCATGTTCTCATGTCAAACTGATAAGGGGTAAAATAATAAAAATTAGGTGGTGTACCTTTGACCAGTATGTCTAGGAAGAGATATATTTATGATCTAGATAGGGAAGGAGAGAGAGAGAGAGAGAGAGTCGGTCCATTCAGGAATGTGCCAGTGTGTGTTTAGCTCAGTTAATCTTGGTACTAGGGAATTATAAGATTTAAATTTAATTTTTTAAGCCATTGCATGGGGTAAATACATAATTTTGTGAGGGTTATCTCTTTGACCTATATTTGTGATAAGAAAGGATGCTATTTGGTGTAACTGTTGACTACTTCTGGGAAAAAACAGTTTGAGGCACATGCCCCCTGCTAAGTGCCTCTTTCTATGAGGCCAATGTGTGCATATCACTACCAGACTAAGTAGATGAGTGATGTAATTTTATTTAACTAGTCTTAGCTAATTAATTAAATAAAACTAGTCTTACTAATTAACTGATACAATTTTATCACGCAAAGCATTAGATGCCTGTAGGCTTAGCTTTTCCCTTTAAGAAAGCAAGAATAACCCAGTCATGCCTTGTACCCTCTATCAATCACTCTAATTTTGGCCCCTGAAACATTATTTTGAAGACTGAAATACAATAGATATTTCCCAGAAGTGGTATTTCTCACCAATGTAAACTTTGCACTTTGTTTTTTTTAAAGATGAAGAAAAATGTATAGTAAATTATTGTATATGGACAGAGCCTAGAAATTTTATTCTAGTCTACTCTTCTTCCAAGTTGAGTTTTGTGCTGGTCTTATTTTTATCTCTCCATCTATGTTTGCAGGGCTGCCTGTTTCCCCCAAGTGTTAATGTAAACACATTTTATTTTGAGATAGATCAGTTCACTTCCCTCTGGAAATCCATGCCTATAATGTGGTAAACCTCAATATAACTTTCTGGTCCGAATGACATTTCATAAATGTGTACAAATCAAACATACTCTTGATATTAAATGACAACATTTAATGCCTATATCAACAATTCACTTAAGTCTCATTTCATTAAAATACGCCAGATCTGAGGAGAAGCCACTTGTCTGAGTAGATAAAGCACTTGACTTTCACCTCTAGTTTCAGGGTTAAAGTGCAGTCGGTGAGCTGTAATTCAGATAGATTTTATAGGTTCTGGCTTAGGGGATTGGAACAGAAATCTAGTTCATATAATCAGGGGAAACCTGGTGTCACCTGGCCAAGAGAGCATCAAACTCATAGATTTTCATTTTATTGCCTATGCTATTCCACTGTTGTCAGGAATGATTTTCCTGAAAACACTTTGAAATTTTAAATAAGAAATTAGCATGATTAAGAAAATTAAGACTGGGGCCAGGGATTTAGCTCAGTGGTTTTGTCGCCTGCTGCGCAAGTGCAAGGACCCGAGTTCGATCTCTGGTACCAAAAACAAAACAAAACAAAGAAAGTTAAGATGATTCAGTCCTTGAATTATTCTCTTATTTCTTTTCCATCAGTTACAACCAGCTTCTAGCCCTACCTCTCAAGGTATCTCCTCCAGCCCTGGATGTCTCCTGTTTGCTCTTCCCAGGACTATCTTGGCTTTTCATGGTTTCCAGTCTGAAATCCTAATTTATGAACCTGCCTTTTACACATTAACTCCTCTGGTTGTTTCTTTGTAGTTGGGGGAAAAGCCTAGCTCCGTTAGGAACCCTTCCTACACTTCTATCTACAAGGAAAAGTGTTTCCTCTCTTGTATGGTCAAGGTATCTACTTAAAGAATACTCTCTTTTTTGGGATTGCTCACATTTTAAGATGAAGCCAATGAATAATCTACACAGTAGTCTTTTAGGGATATTTGAATAAAAAATAATAGTTGCTTATGCTTCTTTAATAATCCCATGATGTTTTTGTTTCACACAGCTCACTGAAGTTTAGGTCTAGGCTACAGTCCCATGTAACTATTTTTGTGTGGCACCTCCTGCGTTGTGAACTCTTGGGAAATGCAGGAGAATAGAGAGGGGAAGATTACCCTGTGGATGTGAGTGATTGTCACTTCCAAATGGCCACAAATGGAAAACTCTGGGATTGTGCTGAATTTTTATGTACTGTACCTGTGTAAATGCAGAAAGACCCTGAAATAAAGTACAGCTCCTTCCATAGTGGGACAGCGTAATGAGAAATAGGTGGCTGTGAGGTTTCTCTTAGGTCTTGATAACATAGAAAAGGCAGATAATTAATACAACCAAGATGACGGTGGACTGTAATTGGCTGTATATTATGTAGTTCAGACATTTCCCTCCTTTCTATCTCTGGGAGAAAGAAATTGCTGTAGCATATGTGTATAGAAGACATAAAACTTGCTACAGCAGTATTTTTATTTCCAAATTATTCTTAAAGCTATTTAAAAAGTCACCATAGAATGTGCTTTACAGAAGCAATTTCATGGCTCCTTTAGGTTTTTGTGTAAATCCAGATAACTGAAATGTTAGCCCTGATTGATTATTGAGAAGGAAGGAGGTACACCAAAGCTGCTGCTTTGGTTGGTTCAGGATAACCCACCATGAACCTGAGCCTGGGTTTAGGATAAGGGAATTGGGGCTGGGGTGAAGGATCTCGGTGAAGTCTCTTAAGTTCTTTCAAAGAATTTCTGTTGTGATTGGTAATGTAAGGAGCATTTGAAAGATGATCATTATATGAGAAATGTTTCCGAACTACAGTGGAAACTTGCTAGCTTTGGATCATGTTAATACTCCCTGGCAATGACAGCCATTTTCCATTCCATGAGATCAATTTGGAACTTGAGCATAATTTATGTCTGGTTCACAGTTCTTAAGATCCTATTTGGAAATGTCATTAAGGAGGATAAGGGATGTGATGAAAAATATGTTTTCTCATGTACCAAATCAAAGTGTATAGTTATGGAGCTGGCTATCTGTACTGAACAACAGTTAACAAAATGAATTAGCTGCTTTCTGCATTCAAAGTTGTATAATGTAAAATTCAGTGAAACATTCAGTAACTGGAAAGATCACATCAGCATCAAGGATGCATTTAGCAGGTTTCCTCCTACCATATTATAAGTAAAAGTATAGTGTAGAACTAGCAATAAAGGCTATAAATGAAGGTAAGAATTGTAGAAGATCTGAATGTTGAAAGATCAGTAGAGGAACTGTACCTAGAAACCCAAGCTTGGATGCTGGTAGAAGAAAAGTGACGGAAAGATGGGCCTTTGGGGACCAGTATTTTATAAAAATGGTGTTCTTGTCAGTATCTTCCATTGAAGGCTGCAGGTTGTTTTTTGAAATTGGCATCTGTCAAAATCCTCCTTAAGGCAAAGGACTGTATTTTTAGTGGTTGAACTTGCTAGGTCAAACAAAGTGAGTATGCCCAATACCCATGCTGTACAGAAAGACATGGGTGGGGTGAAAGGTGCTTTCTTTCTCTGGTTTTTATCAGTTTTTTAGAGTAAAAAGTTACTCCTTTAGTGAATGAATTGAATGAATGAATGGATAAAACAAACGACAAGATTTTTTTTTCCTGGAAAGGTTTTATTTGTTATAAAGAGATTTGGCATAATCTTGTTTTCCTTGGTATAAAATGAAAAATATAATCTAACAGAATTCATACTTAATGGGTAGGTGTGTGTGTGTTTGCGCGTGTGTGTGTTCATTCACTATACCTAATAATCAGATTGTTAAACTCACTAGAATGTTTGGAGCTGCAAAGCTAAGCCTCTTTAAAATATTGCTCAGTTACACACTGACTTAGTGAAATACTTGTTTTCATATAAAGCACTGAGAGCATTAAGTGATGGCATTGCTAGGAAACACACCTTACCACCTTAACCAGTAGATGCAACTTTTAAGAATGCAAATGTGAAAAACTTGACTGGAAAATTACAAGAAGCTTATATATTCTTGAATTTTTTCCATCTGAGTTTTAAATAGAGACTGGAGCTAGGAAGGGGCTGCTTCTGATTATGACTCTTCTAGGGGGAAAACAGTTTTACAGGACTGACCTTAAGTGCAAAATGGATAGTAATTGGAAGCCCTGAGGGGGCTCAAGAAATGAAGGCGGCTTATTGGTTTTGGCAGGGAAAGGGTTGGCTGGTAAGGCCATTGAACCCCTTAACTGAAAATGCTGACAAGCTGAGCAGAAAGCTTGTGTGCTCTACTAGACACGATCATTATTTTCATTGGCAGAATGTATTGCTCACAGTTTTGGGTAGTCTGTCCATTTTGTCAGTAATTTAATCTAGGTCGAAAAAGGCATGGGGTATAAACTGCTATTGTTGAACATCCCTGCAGGCATACCTGGCAGAATCCATTCTAACTTTTAATGAATTTTGCTTTATGTTGAGGTCCTGCTGGTGGCTTACAGTATCTATTCTGGGGTGTTTTAAGATGGGGGTTAGCTCTTGAAGTTGGACAAGGTGTCTGCAGAAAAACTGATGAGACCTTCCACCCTTTGTTTTCTAAATGATAATTAGGGAAGACTTTTAGGAGTAAAAATACTCCTAAATTATGTCTAAGGTGATAGTTTTCCTTTCAGAGGAAGAATAATTCTGAGGATTTAAAATAAAGAATTTGAAGACAGAAAATACATTTGATATAATCTATATTTTTATATTTTATTTTATAGTATGTGTCAATGATACATGACATCTTGAATAATGTATTTTCATAGTCCTTTATCCAAGAATTAAACTGGCACATTTACAAGAAGAGGGACTACATGGTGACTTTGTAGTATTGCTACTAACCTCATTCTTTTTCTTTGGGACTAATGCTATCCCTCATCTGTCTCTAGCATGCATTCATCAATTATTCTTATCTGTCTTTTTAATAATTTTTTTTAACATGTTGCAACCTATGAGTTGAGAAATGAGAAACTGCAGTAAGTACTAATTAAAATTTTAAAAGTTTTATATTAATAAATTTGATTCTGTGCATCATTTTGGAAATATCCTTGGCAAGAGAACATAAGACATTTTCCTACTTTGTGACATTCTCCTTAGGGTCAACCAAGAAAGTTGCAGAAGGAATTTTCTAAGGGCATGCTGAATAAAGGGATAATTGTGAGACAGCCCCTATTTTTTTTCTAATTAGATTTTTAGCAGAAACTTTTGGGATGTCTTATTCCTAACATAATCATTCTGCACTTATATGGGGATTTTTACAGTAGCAAGATCATATTCTGGCCAAAATAAAATGAGGAAGAGAAAGGATTGTCTTTTAAAAATAACGAAGACAGCTACTCTGGAGGCTTAGGCAGGAGGATTGTAAGTTGGAATCCAGCCTGGGCAATTTAGAGAGACCCTGTCACAAAATAAAAAGTATTAAATGGGCTGGGGATATAATAAGTGCTGCCTGGGTTTAATCCCCATTACTGGGGGAAAAATAATGAAGAAAGGAACTCAATAATTTATAGCTCTTAGAATGGTATATGCAGTTTATTGAACACTATATTTGAGGCACTAATCTAGGAACCCATTAATCTGTGGCTAATCAAAAGAGAAAAATCAGACACTAAGCACACCAGAATGGGGAAAGTGTACTCTTAATGTGACTCATTAACTGCAACAAGGAATGGAATAATGAGGGATTGGCCAGTAAGAAATAAAGAGAATTCTAAAGCATAGAAGAATGGCAGATACATGGAGTAACTACTACACTGGTGCTGAAATGGAGCACTCAAGGAAGAGCTCTGTTCCAGACTGAGATCCAGGCTGTGTCCCAGAGGATGCAGTTGTCGCTCACTGTGGGAGGGAAGTTGCTGTGGTGCTGCGAAGCTCACTGTCAGTCTGCCCTCTTGGTTGCTGGGGAAACTTCACTGGATGGTGTTTTTTTTAAGGCACTCTGATACAAAATTCCCTCAAGAGGGTGCTGGGAAAGCTGCTGGCCCCTGGTTGATTGTGATTGCCTTTGGTTTATAACATAGGACCCAGCCCTTGGGGAATGTGTGTGTACCACAGGAGCTGGGTACTAGAGAGGTCTCCTACTGCAGTGTCCCTCTGCTGATGGCTGTGCCAGATGGTAAAAGAAAAACATTTAAAGGGCCCAGATCCATATTCATAGAGCAGGCAAAAAAGGTAAATTTGAGGCTGAGAGGCAATAAACTAATTACTGGACAAATCTGTGCCACTTTTTTAGTTCTAAAGAGGCGAGAAGTAGTGAAATGGGACTATTTATCCCCTCTTGAAAGTGAAGAAATTTATTTAAGCCCAGAGAGATGAGTGACTTCTTCAGGGCCATAGAGCCAATAAATGGCAGATTCACATTTCAGGGCCTCTGTGCTTCCCCCTGGCCTCTCTCAAAAAGAGATAACCATGTGCAAGTGCAAGGACCCAAGTTCGATCCCTGGTACCAGAAAAACAAAAACAAAAACAAAAAGATAACCTGCAGTTAAGGTCCAGACAGGTACAATTGTGCCCAGTTCTCTTGTCTAGGTATTATACCAGAGATCACCATTAAACACATTATTTAGTTCATTTCTGGCTGGTCCTACAGATGAGGAAATCTCTGAGATAAGTACTGATTGTGTTTTTACTATAGGTTGTCACATTTTGAGACATGAAGGAATTGGCTGTACCTATTTCAGTGGAGTCTCTGAAGCCTCTTTTTACCAATATCTTAGCTGTGCTCTTATCACTTAAAGTTCAGATCCATACCTGTTGGTCCATTTGAGAGCTCCCAGAGGGCTCAACCTGGATTCCTTGGAGGAAAGGGACAGAAGATGATGGCTCCAGAGTTTTTATTTGAAGATTTACTTCCTCTCGCTTAGACTCTCCAAGGTAACATGCTCTTGGTGGTCTCCTGGTTGACACTGACTGTGTAGCCCTGCTCCTTTGGAACCTCTGCATCTATTAGGCTATATATGTTTACCTCATTTTGGGCAATAGATTCGTACCTCAATTTTTTCTAATAGAAGTGTCATTTTCATGCTGATTTACACTATAATTTCTAGAATTGCCTTATCATTTGACTTTGGGTAATTACTTAAACTCTCTAGAACTTAGTTCTTTCATTCATTCTTTAATCGATAAAGGGGAGTGGCCTTTCTAAAGCTACTCTCATCTTGAAAACACTCAGTGGCCATTTCTCTTTTAACATTCTTTGGCAAGAGTTCCAAACACATGAGCTGTCCATTGCCTGATCTCCCTGGCGAGTAGTTGGTGAACTACAAGTCAGTGAAAGGCAGCACAATGGACTTGTGAGAATGTGACTTTGGAGTCAGACTCAGGGTGGGTGGGAGTCTTAGTACCACTTGATAGTTAGGAATCCTTAAATGAATGATTCATTTTGATGTATCCTAGCCTTTCACTTTGTGAAATGGAATAATAATGCCTGGCCTATTGTGTTCTGATGAAGAGTGAGGGAAATAAGATGTATATAGCACTTTGCACATTTGTCGGCACAGTTGAATTACCAGTTGTGCCTGGGATCTAACAAGTACTCAATAATATCACCCTTTTCAACTGAAATGCTTACATCCACTAGGGGAATTTTTTCTATGCTGAATCTCTTCATAAAGTAAATACTTTGTATATGAATAATTACAATGAAGTTTATCTGTCTTATAAGCCTTGATTATACATATTCTTCTATTTTCAAGTGGTACAGCTCTATACCTTTATTAAATTTCTTGTTAGTAATTTTCTGACTACATGGTTCTTTTTTCTTCACATCATTATTACATGGTATAATAGCAGTAGCAGTGGTAATGTTATTAAGGATTCAGTCTGTACTAGTCTTTATTCCAGGTAGTATACACTTAACTAGTTTCTTTTAACATTTGTAAACCTTTTATTATTTCTGTTGTCTAGATGGGAAACTGAGGCAATGGCAGGTAAATGACTGCCAAGGTCACGAGCTGGTAGGGGGACAGCAGTCTGTTTCCAAGGCCAGTGCTCTTCACTCCTATATCATATTGCTTGGGTCACCTGTAGTTTTGAAATATACTTTACCAGAGGTCACTGATGAAAATTCAATCAAATCCAAATGAGCCTGACTTTATAGTGAAAAGAAGGCATATACTTCAAGATGGGTTGGCATAAATCTGTGTTTAAGCCTTTAAATGCATTTTTAGGGGTATTGCTTTCCCCTTCACATAAGCTTCAGAAATCAGGAAGAGCAAAAGCCAAACATACCTTTTATGTTTTAAAATTAAAACTGTCTTTCACACACAGTCTCTTGTCATCATTAGCATCCTTCTCGGCCTTACATTTATTTAGCCTTACCTCATCTATCCCCCAAAATGTAACAACAGCAGTAGTTTCATGTAGTCCCATCTTCCTTACAAGGGAACTGTGGTTAGTTTATCCTTAATCTGTTTATTGTGTTTGTTTTGATTTTTAAAGCTGATTTTCTACTAATAATATGAAGTATTAGTGAGTTTATATATATATATATATATATATATATATATGCTGTATTTACTATGTAGTATGTACTATACACTTTTATATATATATATTTTTTTTGGGGGGGGGATACTGGGGATTGAACTCGGGACCTTGTGCTTGCGAGGCAGGTGGTGGAACCGCTGAGCTAAATCCCCGGCCATATATATCTCCATCCAGTGGCAACTTTTCAGATTATGTGAATAAGATTCCCACAGTTGTCATCTGGCCTCCATCTTGTAAATGCAGAGATCCAAGAACTGTGTAACCTGAATGAACTGTGTGTTCAGATGCCAACAGGTTATTCTATTTCTCCTTTTAGTAACAGCATTATTTTTACTGTTAGGAAAAAAATTGGCTTGGTAGACTTTAGGAACCACTTTAGTCAGTGTGGATAAATGAAAAAACACAAGTGATCAGCTTTCATCATGACAAATGGAAACTGTCATTTAATTTTTATCCTCAATTATACAGCTCAGACCAATTTTTCAGGTGGAATGTTGGAGCCATTAAAAAGAAATAAGTAAACTATACTATATTCCATCATTTTTCTGGCAGCTAACCAATGATCTGTAGTCTTATTACATGTACGTTTTTATAGAGATATTTTTCTCTGAAGTTTGCAGAAGGGTTTATTAACTCTTTCTTGATTTATTCTGGACTGTATTTTCCCAAATGAATTTCTCTTTTCTCTTTATCACAGAATGGTGGTTGAGATTTACCTTTAGTTTTGTCTGGAAACTATACTCATTTTCATGTTTTATGTTCTTTGATTACTAGAATTGAATACAATGATTTTTTTAAATTTCAGCTGAAATTATGTTAATGGTCCTAATGTTCAGTATAGTCCATGTTAATTTGGATTTCAGAATGTAATTTGTTAGAAATATAGTACATGACTAGAAAGCAATCAAGCACCTCTGTCTCCTACCTTACCATGATATGGAAATAGTTGGAGAATCTCCAAAAATTCTGCTCTGTTAGTATTCCATTCTTTCACTGTAACACTTAATAAGTTATGTGTTAATTTACCTGATTTCAAGTACAGTGTTCTCTAGTAATTTGAAATTTGGGTACTGGTGTGTGTACCTTCAGATTTCCTGTTTTACGTTTGCATCTGCAGAACTTAACAGAATGTTGTCATATCTGAGTTATGCAAAAGAAATTTTGAATGACTAGTTTCTTATTTCCTTTTGGAGCTATTTATAATTAGAAATTTATCAAAACATTGAAACCTAGGCTTTGCCTGTAGACTCCTGATACCCTTTGTAACCATGTATGTAGTTTTTATTCCACTAGAAAAATTTGCATGTAGCAGGTAGTCTTTGAATTTTGCAGGTGAGAGAAATTGAGATCAAAGTTATTGATATTAAGAATTCCAGAGAGAGGGATTGCTTCGATTGGAACCATTGACTTCTGACTTCTAAACCCTTTTTTCCTGAAGTCATACTGCTTTGGGGCTTTGTGTTTAAATTGCACAGCCTTCTATTATTAAAAAATCACTGACTTATTTTTGATGTACAGTTAATACATAAATTGGGGCGAGGGTGATGGTGAGACAGGTTGTTTGGCTTTTGGAAAAGCTAGTTAATAAGTGAGGCCTATTTTGTGTATATCTTCATATGGATTGTTTTTTCTGGTGTTCAAATCCTTTCCCTTTCATTCACCTAATTACTAATTCATGGGAGCATTTGGCTCAGAGCCAGAGAATGTTTATATGTACTTGACTTTAGTATCAAAATAGTTAAATTTAGTTTTCAATAAAAGAGGTACTGGAGTCTATTATGAACAATAAGAATTTTTTTTCAGATGTATGTCATAGCATATGCTTAGAGGAGAAGTGATACCCTCTTGTATCTACTATAAAGCTGTCATCTGGTACTATTACCTTTAGGATATGCAAGTAAGCTTATAAACATGCTGATGAAAGGATTCTTTTGGCTTGGAAACTTGTTAAGTAAAAGATGTTAAATCATATATTTTGTCCTCAGGGATAGTGGGCTAAACAATTACACTTATCATTATTAATGCCTGTAGACTCCTGATACAGAAGAAGCGAATGGCTTTTTTTAAGAGTCACTAGAATATGAAGAGTTACTTTTAGTCAGGTTCTTTATTGGGGAATATTAACATATTAGTTTATCTTGGCCAGCAGCAAAAAATCCTACAAGTTTGCAGGTGTCTTTCCTAGTTTTCTCTACTAGTTATAGGAGGAGTCAACTCAACAAAATAAAACATTATTGGTGGTTTGTCATAAATAATTACTTGTGTTAGGTGTCTATTTTTTTTAGGTGTCTTATTTTTAAAGCTACATTAGGCCTTCCAATGGGAGGAAGAACTCTTGGATTTGACTAATGTACCTGCACCGATGGAGAGGTGGCGATTTCTATCTTTCCTCTTGTGTTATAAATGAGAACCTTTCTTTGCCCTTTTTTAGTGGGTGGTAGTATATTGGGATTTGGGATTGATCAGTCGTAGAATTAGAAAATCAGAAGGGACCTCATTATAGTACAATATCCCCAATGCTTTGAAGTAGGTTTTTTTCATTTTTGGACAGCTGTAATATTAGAATAATTTTTCCTGTATTATGATTGTATTTATTACTCTCTTTAGTGTCTGGTCATTGGTTATTTGCCTTGTTCTTGTCATTGTCCATTAGTGTGACATCCCTGGCTGTGCAGTCTTTAATTTAAGTTCCTTTATATATTAAATGCCTTTATATCTCTGTGCCTTTGCATGTGCTGTTTCCTCAACCTTTCTTGTCAATCTAATCATTGAATCATTCATTTCACAAGTCACTTTGTACAAGAGTGCTCTCCCCATTTCCCCCTCCGTAGTTCCCCAACACCTTAGATTGCTAGGTAGATTTAGATGGTCTCTTCATGTGGTACACCACTACTCTCTGCCCTTTGGCTCACTTTTCCTCTTCCCATTAAGCACATGCTTCCCTCTGCCTGTACTGATTAGATACTATTTCTTTTGTGTGTTGCCCTAGCTCCATATTGGACTGAATCATATCTTAATAGATCATACAATATTGAGTGGCTAGTAGAGTGTTCAGTTCTTTGTAATACTTTATATACTTACTTGATATCTTATATATACTTTATATATTATACTTTACATATTATATATACTTTATATATTACTGGATATTTGTTGTTCCAATAAGCTTAAAGTAGAACTATCCTTGTTTTTCCCTATAGGTGTAGCTTTTAGGATGTCTCCTTACACATTGCTCATTGAACTTAAAATCAATTGAAACTCTCAGGGCTGTCAGAGTTGCCTGGTTTAGGATTTGGGGGATTGTAAAATAATGAGAAGGGTGCTGACGGTGCCATAGAACAACTTGTCATTGATTTCAGAGCCCGTAGTCTTTCTAAAAATATTAGCCTGCAGTATCTAGGTGACTGTTGGAATGAGAGTCAGTACCTGGTTCGTTTTCTACAAAGTTTGATCATATTTGCAAAGTTAACATAAGTAAGCAGTTTTCTCACTCAGAAATCCCTCACCTAACCTTTCTGTTATGATAGAAATTCAGTTACTGTTTCCAAGCAGAGTGGCCTTAATGTTTTCTCCAATATTTTGCAGTTCCAGGTAAGACCTGCAATTATAATTGTTAAGTGTCCTGGTCAAAATTAAATACTATATATATTTTTTAAGTCTTGGGTTTGTCTTTTGATGTATTATGTCTTATGATGTCAACTTTTTATTACTGTAATGAAATACATGAGGGACTTAACTTAGAGAAAAGGCTCTAATGGCCATAACACCCTGAATGTGCCTGGTCTTGTCTTGTCTTGTCTGATCCTGGAAGCTAAGCAGGGTTGGGTCTGGTTAGTACTTCAATGGGAGACCGCCTAGGAATACCAGGTGCTGTAGGCTTGAAGCTGGGTGTGGTGGTACACACTTGTACTCCCAGCACTCAGAAGGCTGAGGCAAGAGGATTGCTGAGTTTGAAGCAACCCTAGGCTACCCAGTGAGTTCAAGGCCAGCCTGAACTACATAGAGAGACCCTGCCTCAAGGAAAAGAAAAAAGGATTATTTAGGCTCATGACTCTGGAGGTTCTAGTCCAAGACTGGGGATCCAAGATTGGGCCTCTGTCAAGACTTGCACATCATGGTGGGAGCACGTGGCAGAGCAAACCATTCCATCATGAGCCAGGAAGCAGAAGAAATGCAAAGAGAGACCAGGGTCTGACAGTCCCCTTGGAGGGCACACCCAAAATGACCTCAATACCCCAAAGTTCCACTACTTCCTCAAAGTGTCACCTTGAGTGACAAGCTTTTATCACATGGACCTTGGAGGGGCTTTCATCTAAACCATAGCAGGCATATTTAGTATTTGGATAAGCTCTATCTTTATTTTACATCTGAATGGTCAAACCTTCAAGGCAATTGACATTCACATCATCATTTTCATTGGTGTCTTCCATCCTTCCTATAAGATAGAACATGACTCACCCTTTTCATGCAACAGGAGAAACCCTTGGCCAAGAAAAAAAGACAGTATATCTGTATTCCTAAAAGTAGTGATTGCTAAACTCTTGAAGTATAGTTGACTGGGTTTTTTGAACTAAACTTAAAGGTGAAAGGGCCACTGAATATCTACAGTCCACTCAGAAGCTCTGTAGAAGAACCTCAAGAACCACAAGCACATGACACATGTTAACCCCCCCACCATGTGAAACAAGGGGAGAAGGAGAGGTGAAGGGAGGTGATGGATAATGAAAATGATGAAAAGTATGTTATGCAGATGTACAATTCTGCCATGATGAAATCCACTAATCTGTATGACAAATTTTTAAAAAAGGAAATTTAAAAAAAGATTCAATTGAATCATTATTCACATGGAGGCTTTCAGGGCCCATTGACCCTAGTGTCTCCCTCTGTGGATTCCATTGTGTTTCTCCCAAAGTCCCCCTTGTTTTCCTAATGTAATTAATAGTTGGATACTAGCACATGAGGAAAAATAGTTCGTTTCTCCCCAGTAGCAAGGCATCCTATTGTATTTATTTAATTATTTGGAGATTTTCCTGGTGAGGGTATAATTTCTTTCTTTGCATTTGATTTATTTTTCTCTTCTGAGATTTCAGCAAGTATTTATTGAGGACTCATGGTAGGCCAGACACAGTGCTGGATATTGGGAAATAATGGTTAACAAGATAGATTGGGTTCCTGCTTAAGAGCTTAGAGGCTCATGGTAACACAGGCAGTGAAACCATTACAGTGTATCACGTGTTGTACATAAAGGGAGAGCTTCTGTCAAGCGATAAAATGTTTGCTCTTTCGTATAGGGGTATGGTCATTATATATGTTGGACAAAAATTAGAGCACAAAAGGTGAATGGCAAAGAAATAAGATTATGCTAAATAACCTTGTAAAGACAAAACATGGATAGAAATCTTAAAGATAGGGTTTTGACATTAAAATATATGAGTTTCTGGAACATTTTAGTGATTTATAAGTACAAAGGGATGAAAATTTGAAATGAGGTCTGCCCTGGCAAATCCGGGATAAATGTTTGCTGTACTTTCTGGTTTCTGCCACTTGTAGAGCTGAATTTATGAGGTTGTTAATGTAAGGAACAGATTTTTAAAAGAAATTTATTAGCACATAATAAAGGCATAACAGAATTTATTAAAAGTCTGATTTACTTTAGACATTCTGAACCTCACTCCAGTGTTCTGATGGGAAAAAATAAACCAGAAAAAATGAGCAATTGTTCATGTTCTCTGAGCAAATATTATTAAAATACCTTCTGTGCTACTGGACTGTTATGGATTCCTTCTCTAAAAACACCACTTGGCTGTGCTTTGTCACTGAAGTTGATCTGACAGTTTCTCATAGATAACTCTGAAATGGGTTTACGTTCATGCCTTTGCATAATAATTATATGCCTTTAATATTGCTGAGGTCAGCATGAGGACATCTCTGCAAAACATTAGTTAAATAATTGGTCTTTTTAAGCTGCAGCCTGTCAACAGACCAGATCCTTCGAGGCCATGAATAGAAATGTTCAATGCTCCAGTGTATTAATTCTGTGCAAATCAGTGCTTTATGGGCCGACAATGGCTGCATAGAGGAACTAGAAGGCAAAGATGTTTGAGGTGATAAAACAGTTCCTAGAAGAAGGTAGGTTATGTAGTCTACTTCCCCACCACAGTCAGGACTGTTCTGAAGCCATCTGAGATGAGGATGGGCATCTGTCTTGGCTTTTGATAAAATGCCATGGTAGAGAAACTTCAGGGACAAGTAGTTTCCCCTTATGCCCATAATCTTATCTTTCCTTCCACCTAACCTTTTGCCTTTTGGCCAGTTTCCTCTGGCAGCAATGATTATCCTGTTAGCAGTTACTTATAAAATCATGTACTAAAAGTCGTTTGCTGGAAGTGGACCTGGGGGGTCATAGACTGCATGTATGAAGTGCCCTTTTGGATTGTGTAAAGTTTTGCAAGCTACATGTGGCAGGTAAAAGACCCACTGTTGACTTAGTGCACCCCTCCCAGAGTGGGTTCTCTGATGATAATGCTTCACCTTTACGACTACTTGACAGGATTTAACCACACATGCAACAAATCAATGCAGTCTAGAGCACAGATGTACTTGATCTATATTGTTTGTCTTCTTTTGACTGATGCAGGCAAAAGAAACCATCAGATAGCTTCTTGGTTAATACAGCTTTGATCTGAAAAGGAGGCAGGGATATGTTTGGGGATGCAAATAGCCAAGGTCTGAAATGAGGTGGGCACTTACCATCCTGAGGACAAGTAGTAGTCAATGTCCAGCCAAACCAGGCTACAAAAGGAACTTGGTTGTCTGTGACAAATCACATTATGTAAAAGTTCTCTAGCAGTTTATTAGTATCATTGAAAAATATAGCCTACTAAAAATTCTAACTGATCATTTTAATGAAAGCTGTGTCATTTGTGAGTGGCACTTGCCTATAAATTTTTCTAGAGCTATGAAAATAAATTAGAGATGAGGCTGATGGCTTTTCTTCTTTTATTTTTTTCCCTCACGAGTTTCCCCGAACAGCTCTGTCTGATTTGTTTCATGCCTGTAGAACATCTATTGGAAAATAATGCTCGTCCTGTCAGTTTCCAGAATCAGCAGCAACCCGAAGTGTGTGCACAAGGTAGATGTCAGCATTATAGTGCTGCTGCCACAAGGCTACTGAAAGGCAGAAGGCAGAATTAATCCTGTACTGGTGTAATTCATTAAAAAAAAAAATCTGGACACACCTGTTCAGGAATAGCAAGCTTATCCCAAAATGGACCAAGAAGAACACCAGCAAAGATGTAATTCTGAACTAAAGGCACAAATACAGGATGATTATTGCTTGTTATTTAGAGGATGATTCTTTGTTCTGAGACTAGGTTATACTCTTTTGCTGGAAGCTTACAACAGATCAATAGTAATTTTTGTTATGGGCCAGATGTCAAAACAGAAATGTGCTCTCAAATCCCACTGACTTGCAGTGACAACTAGTATGCTAAAATACATTCACTCAGCAATCAGGCTTTTGCAGTCAGTGCTCCTGTAGTTCTGTCTGCTTTCATGTGGAATCTTAAAGATGTGTATACATGTTGTTAGCTGAGATTCTCTGTTTTGTTTTCCTTTCACTGTTACATCCTTCTTTAGATTAAGAGTAGAAACACCTCAAACTCCCCTTTTCTCCACTTTGATAATGAGTTGGTTACACTGCAACTTCTGGTTGTAGGTATCATTTTTATGGTAATCTGTGGTAGAAAAATTGTTTTGAGCAAAATAAGCCAGCAAGTAGCACTTTTTTTTTTTTTAGTTCCTCAGTAATCCAACTTTTGAGTTTTAATTTTGATCTGTTAAGGATTTTGGAGTTCCATGTTCTGTGATGAAAGGTAATTTAAGGGATGTTGACTGGTTCATTGCTTTGATGTCTTCCTATTGCACACTTCTGCTTCTGTGAAGCTTCTAAGTTACCCATTGTCTTTTGGATAAGAACAAGACACTATTCCTCTCCTTAGTCAAGAAAATATCTTCTTGTGCTGATTTGTTTTTATAGAAATACCTAAAAAACAAATCAGAAAAAACTGGTAGTTTTTTGTAGATGCAATTTGAAAGTGTAATTTAAAATAGTGTTAGCTTCTCTCTGGAGAGAATTTGGCCTTGCCCTTACGTCTTGTCTATCAGGGCCCAGCCACCCTCCTCTCTTTCCTTCCATAAGCAGGGAAGGAAAAAAAAGAAAGCTTTTCCTTTTCATACCAAGAAAGGATTGAATCGGCACAGACTTATGTATTCAGTAATGTCCTGTACAAAAGCTTTCCATTCTATCTTTGGGGCAGGTCTCACATTTCTTACCATTCCCTATCTTTTGTAGTAGAAACAATCTCTAAGTGAGAAAAAAAAAATACATATAAGTATGTAAGTTCTCTGAGAACTAGTTACTGTGTTGGATTTTGTTGTATATTAGTCTGTATAGGTCTTGGTACTGCTCAGCAGATTTCTCCAACAGAAATTATACTCACAAGAAGAATTACTTGGATTTGGTTATTCTTTCATACCTTTATTGCTAGTGCTTCTCACAGCATTGAAGCCGATTTCAAATCAGATTGAGGCACACTCTGTAGCAGCTCTTCTTTCTATTTATCTACTACCATTGAAAGAGGGCCTTTTTCCAACCAAAATTAAGCATACATTTTTGCATTCCAGGCTGTACATTAGAAGCAGGAAGAATTCCATGATTAATAAGCCAGGATCTCATCTCAGGAACTTTATCATGCATAGTAGAGGTGCTGCTCCCAGACCATACCTGTGGGTTGCAACAGAGGATGAATTTACCTGTATCTATCCTTGATTCTCCTGATAACTGAGTGCATAAATTGCCAAATCATGGGACAGAGAAGCTAATTACTGGTCCACTGAAAATTAAGTTGAAGACTTGGACTCATGGGACAGAACTAACTAGTTATATTCATTGTTATTACCTCAGCTACACTTAAATCCTAATGTGCCAAAGGGCAGGACAAAGGATCATGAGACAGAACAGAGAATGAATAAGAGAACGCCAAGTGGCGCCCCCCCTGCCCCCAAAAATAACAGTGGGTGGGTAACAGATATAAGTGGTTAAAATTGTTATCTCAGAGCAGAGCAGCAAAGAAACTCAAGAAGGTGAATAATATTTCCAGGAACACATTTGGAAAAACTTGAAGCAATATTTATCCATATTAAAAAGCCATTGGGAATTTGGAATTAGCAAAAAGATTGAAGAACTTGGGGCCCTCTTGCCCTTTGTATTGTATGTTGCAAATGAAGTTGAACATTACTTTATATGAGGAATAGATACACATGAGTGTGCGCACACATTCTAGTTTATTTCATTAGGGTAGAGTGGATCAGTAAGATGTAGAAAAACCATGGAGAGTTGTCTTTGTCAGGTTCAGAGTCCCTGTCACTGTGGTATATGTTAATCTTAAGCCCTGTTGAAGAGTGTCTTTATAGGATACTCAGATAGTACCACATGTGGTTATTTTGGGAGGTGGGACATTGTGGGTTTCTTAAATGTTTACCATTATGTGCTAAACTTTTCCCATACCAGAAAACATTCATCCAGACCAGGGGTTTGTGAACTTTTTCTGTAAAGGGGCAGATAGTAAATATTTTTGGTCTTGCAGGTCTGTCTTTGTCAAAAAAAGGTCAACTCTTGTTGTAATGCAGAAACAGCCATAGAAGATAATGTACCCTAAAGAATGTGGCTGTGTGCCAATAAAATTTTATTATGGACACTGTAAAATTGAATTTCATTTAATTCTTAATGTGTCATGAAATACTTTTGATTTTTTTGGGCAGGTTTTGATTCATAGGCCAAAGTTTGCCAACCCCTGTTCCTTTACTGTACTGTTTGTTTCCCAAACCATGTTATTTGCTAATGTGAGGCTTTACCATAATATTACATAATTTAGTAACAACTGGGAGAAAGTGAGATATTTGAAGTAATCCCCAGAGAACTCATGAAGTCATCCAGACCAAGTCTGTTGAGGAGTATAGGTCATTTCATTTAAACTGGTCCTGGGATAGGGTTTCAGTGGCCTGAAGAGTGGAAGGCAGAGTAGAAATGAAATAGGCAACAGTAAGGGCCAGCAATGACTGAGTTTTTGCTGTAGGCTTGCTGTATGTTAATGCTATGTTAAATGCTCTACACGGCTGATCTCACTTCATCCTCTGTTCATCGCAGATTTCTATGAGGGAAGAGCTGGTCTCCTCCCATTTTATAGATGAAAAAAAATCAGGCTTGGATGGTGAAGAAACTTGTTGAAGATAAAATAGTCAGTGGCCATGCTGGATTCTAGCTGGGCTCTGTGTAGTCAGCATGGGGCAACACAGATCACCTTGCTGATTCACAGCCCTTAGCCTGCTGTCTGGCATTGGGGTCAGTCCTGTGTCCATACGATTGATTCATCTATAGCAGTATTGCCAAAACTTGTAGAGCTTTCAGTGATTACAAACGGCCACTGCGGCATGCATGCCATAGGTTCACCACCACTGAACTCTATAGCAAAGGGGAGGGCTGGGGTGAAATGGTGTGAAGGCATTAGGGACTAAAGAATACCTTTGTCAGAGGTTAAGTTGAACCTTGCGCTCAACTTGTGTCCAGTCAAGCCAGATACGCTTACGGAAACCAAAGAGGAGTAATAACAATAAAAGTTCAGAGAAAGTCATGCATTTAAAAATATGACAAATCATAGACTTGGAGAACCTGGTGTGCAAGTCCTTACTACTAAGCTCATGAACTCCCATTTCATAGCTGAAGTGCCGTGCTTGAGAAAGCTGGGGGGAATTTTTTTGACTTGTCAGTCTTTTACTTAAACTTAAAAGATCTTAGCATTAAAATTACATATTTGAAGTGCTGGCAAGCTAATAAATTCAGGGGCCTGTTTTAAACATTGTCAGTCTAAAATATCATCCTATTAAAATACTTGAGTATTTTCTGAGTGGAGAATTCCCTTGTCCTCCTGTCCACAGCTCACAAGAGAACAACATAAAAGGCATCCTAGAATGTCCTCTGAACGTCATTGAGATGGCTGGTGTGTTTGCATAGGGTAATTCTCTTCTGCGAATTCTCTTTTTTCCTTAGCCATACCACTTTGCAAGACAAATGCCCTCACATAATAACAGATTTATCCTAATAATGGGTATCGAGGTTTATATTTGGAATGATACCTTCTAGGTCCTTGGGAACCTTTTTGGTCTGTTAATTTGTGCTCATTTCAGTGTGTGAGTGAAGATCCTGTGTAATTTGAAACGTTTGTGTTTTCTTGCTTCTGTTCATTTCTTGGGTTCCTTTTCATCTAGCAGCTTGGGTTACCTTGAATTAAATTGGTTTATGGCATGCCGTTTTCGGTAAATTTCTGCAAAGAAATGGTCACATAACTGAGAAAGGTTTGCCCTTGGAGTGATTTAGTCATGCTGGATGATAGCTGAGGAGGCTTATTGACTTTGAGCTCCCTTTGGAACCAAATTCAGAAAGCTGTGCACTTCTGTGGCACCTGTGAGACACTCACTTGAATAGAGCTACTGAGAAAAGCATTTCAGTTATTGGCATTTTTCCTAATGCATTTTGTATGTGTCTATACCACAGGGAGAAATGTGCGGTCATTGTTGAAATATTATCTACATGGCTTTGCTGAAGAAGAAGAAGAAGAGTCACTGTGTAGCAGTCAACAGATGATGTCTCGTAGTGTGTGTAATGGTTTGGGGTCTGTGTGTTGGTCCCCAAAACATCAAAGCAGATTTATGGCTGTAACGTTCAACTTACAATGAAACCCATTAAGAGGACCTTGAATTTGACAAGTTGGGGGTTGGTAACTGTGATTCGGAATGCTGTTTGAATACTACATTTCTTCTTATTCATCTGGTTTTGACCAGGAAAATAGGCTTTGATCATTTGAGTACTTGCGCTGTGTGAATCCGAGATAGGAAATCAAACTTTCAGAAGTGTACAGGAGTCAATTTTCTTCTTCTAAACAGATAGGTTCCTGTTTAAATAAAAATTTGTGCGGACAGATTTTCATTTGTCACGTGTGAGCCGGCCATGTTGCATTTGTCTAAGGGGAACAGTTTTATGTAGGTGGATGTGTAATACCCGTAGGCTATCAGAGCCACCTATTCATTTCAACAAATCCCTTCTCTTATAACAACATTGCAGGAAGTTTAGGTAATTGATTCTCTTGAGTAATGCAAATATTGGAATTCCTAATCATTCCAAGATATGGGCAGAACTACTTCTTTTATATTAGCAAAAAGCTGTTTATTATTCTCAAGTGTTCATTAAACAATTATTGATCGACAGTTTACCATGTGCCCTGCTGTAGGCTGGATGTTGAGATGCCAAGAGAGAAAAAGGCAGAATCCCTGACCTCATACCACACTGAGCAGGGCAGACCCCAAAAGCCTGAACACAATGCATACATTCATTAATTTACAACATTTCAAATAAGCATGCCTTAGATGCTGGATGGTAGGGTGGGGGAAGCTCAAGGAATAGGAAGAAGGGGGCTCTGGTGAGCAGAGGCATACTTGACCCTCATGTTTCTTATAGTTGAAGATTTAACATGGTTATTTATTAGTCAGTTGCACAAAGGTACAGTCATAAAGTGTCACTGAGGAGAAAACTGTGGTAGAAGGAAATCATGCATTAAGAGAAAGATCTGGTCAGGAAGGCCAGGGAGAAGTGATGACTGAACTATGGTCTGCAGGGGTGGCCTGGCCTGAGCTGGGCGGGTTTAAAGGAGTAGGAAGAGCTTTCCAGTAGGAGCCAGACAGAAGCCTTAAGGGACCTCAAAGGCCACTGACTGGCTGGAGTGGAGAGGAGAGTGAGAGTTAGGGTGGGGCCAGATGCTCAGGGCCCTGAAGGCTGTGTGAGGGACTGGGGGCTTCATTCTAAGAGTTATGGGACGCCTCTTCTGTTTTTGTGTGGGGTTTTTTGGGGATGGTGGCAGTAAAATGATCCCAGTTTTTTTCTGGAAAAGATTTCTGTGGAGGATCATGAATGGATACAGGTAGTTAGGAGGCTACCTTCTGCAAGACATAGCCGTGTCTTTATTAGGGTAGTGGTCGGTGGGTTTGGGTGGAACTATGAAGAGAGGTGAGTGTGATTGAAAAATAATTAGGTTAAATGTGCAAGGTTAGTGGGACGATCCAAGTATGCTATAGTCAGAGGCCATAAGTGACATTGTATACTGACCTACAGAGTCTGCGGAAGAAGTATATACATACTTCAAGAACATAAAAACTTGTATACATATTTTAATACACACCAGACATTGATTCCTGGTAAATTGACTGCTTTGTCCACATGCATGGTAGGATTTTCATGATGTCTCAGTAAATTTAGTATTAAAATATGTATACAAGTTTTTCTTTTCCTGAAGTGCATATACAGTATTTTGGCTAACTCTATTACAAAACATGAAATAAAGCTGGGCGTGGTGGCACACATCTGTAACCCCAGCACTTGGGAGGCTGAGGCAGGAGGATTGCTGCAATTTGAGAGCAGGCTGGGCTACATAGTGAGATCAAAGCCAGTCTGGACACTACATAGCAAGACTCTCTCAAAGAACAAACAAACCACCATCACAAAATAACGCTTATTTTGCTTCTTCCAGATTAAACAGTTTTGGTGGCACTGGGTATTGAACCTAGGGACTTTGCACTGATGTACATCCCCCCCCCCGCCCCAGCCTTCTTTTGAGGCAGAGTCTTGCTAAATTGCCCAGGCTGGGCTTGAACTTGGCAATCCTCCTACCTCTGCCTTGTCTTCTTTTTAATAATAGATGCCAATCGATTTTCTAATTTTTTGGGAAATTTTTTGTATCTTTTGAGAAAGGAAATTGTCGTTTTTATCCTTTCTGCTTTTTTAATGTAATTAAGATAGTAGAAATACTCAGTTATGACTCTAAAAAGAAATACAAACAGCAGGCTTAAGCCAGAAGTTAGTATCAAAGTAAAATATTTCCAGCAGTGTCAACAAAATGTAAAGATACCATCAGAAAGAAATATTTGCTGCCTTCTACCTTCCCTGCTGACTTTAATTCAGAAAATTTAAATGATTTTTTTCTATATCAAAAATGAGTTAAAATACAAGGGGGTCTTTTATTCATAAACTGAAGTCAGAGTAATTTATTTTATCAGGAAGAGAGTATTAAATTAACTGTCAACTGTGCTACACAGGTGAATGGTTAACTTTAGAATGAAATGACCAAATCTCCAGTCCTGAGACATTCATTTAATCGCTGCTTTCCATTGAAAAAGGCAAAACATGAAATGTTGAGATAATCATTTTAAACTTCCAGGTAATTGCTTTTGTTAGCTCAACTCATGTTTACTTATATTAATTACTGAAATTTGATAACCCCTTTGTTTCCTACTTAGCATGACTCTGAATGCAGAGGACAGAGCCATAAATCAGGTGGGTGGCTCTCTCTAGAGGCAGGACTCCTTTGCTTTGATGTTGACAGCTTAAGGCTAATTCTCCAAGCTTGATAGGTTTATAATTCAAGAAAATGTGATTCAATGCTGTTGGAATTTATTTTTGAAACTCATTATAGAAAGAAAGCCTTTCAAAGTAAAAAATGAAGTTTTGAGGTAAATCTTAAGTAAACAAAGTCTGTCAGGGTCTCTAAGTACCCAGCCTTGGAGATCTCTTTAGCATACTTGTCTGCACATTTTAGCTGGAGGGAAGTGACAGAGGGGAGAAAGTGATGAGAGACAGTAGGGGAAATAAGTCACAGGATTAAAGATTTATCAACTTTTTGTTTCTCCTCTTTCCAAATTTACTTGATGTTGCCCCCTAACAGAATACACCTGTTAGGTAGTAGTATTATTTGGGGGGATATTTTAGTTGAACTGTAGGATTGTAGAAAACTTGAATCCATTTTTCCTCCCAATCTGGCTGATTCATACTATCCTACAAATGTTCACATTCTCATCTCATTCATGACATTCATCCTTAAGGAGGAATTGAGTTTTTCATGTACTGTCATGGCCACGCTAGCACTTGCTGTAGGCATTGGGGAGTAAGTAGGGAACATACCCCACTAAATCCTTCCTCATAGACATCCTTTTTCTGGATACTACAATTATGAGGCTACTTAAAGCACATTAACTAATTTGAGTTTATGGCACTAAGTAGCACTCAACATACTTAGCACATGCTCTTTGAAGAAGAAAGTTGTTCTAAAATGTAACACAATTTTCTGCCTTTAAAACACATAGTTTGTTACATTCAGTTTTACTTAAATGATTTGGGGTATTTTGGAATATTAATTAATGTATTTTTCTTAGGGAGTACGACTAGGGCTTGGCTGTTTTCACCATTCTACACTCGGGAATGCTGTGCTTTTTGAATTCTCAGTAGTATTAAATAGTTATTTTTCTTTTTCTTTGCTCTTAGCTTTTTATCTTTCTATTTTAAAACTTTGTTCTGATTTTACTGTAGACTGGAAATGAAGATGATTAAGATTATTAGAAATACATGAAAACTATGTTAATGGAATAAATGGCGACAGCCCACTATCTGCTCCCGTGACTTCAGTAGGCCTGTGACATTGGGTGACTTAAATTCTTCTTTCTGGGGTCTCTGACACTGTGCAGAGTTGGGCTTACCAGATACTTGGCCTCATAAATGAAATATTTCTTTCATCATCTTGTCTTGGACATGTTCCTGTGAAATTCTTTAAATCACCTCTTTATTGCAGTGTAGTACAGTGTTTTATAATTTTAGTCTTTCCAGGTTTCACGTGAACATGTAAGCACACATTTATACATAATACTAGTTTTTTCCCCTCTATAGCTAAACCTTAGTAAATTAAATCTTTAAACTGATGTCTTTATAATTCTGTCAGTGTTAAGTCAAGGAATGATGAAAATAAGAATTGAGGAGCATATAGACAATTGCAAAGCTTCTAGACTGGATACTAGATTACATGAACACACAACATATTGATTTGGGGGAATAAAGGCTATATATAGTTCAGATTCAAGCTATGACAGATGGGGGTTCACTAGCAACAAATCTGATGACTTCTAGGCATAATTCCAAACTCTTAAAAAAATTCATCAGATGCAAGGACTCTTGCCATTCTTAATGAATTCACTTTTATATAAATGAGATCTATTTATATATTTTCTCCTATGGCCAATTATCCTGAAGGCATTATACATAACAATTATTTCTTATTACTACTTTTCCATTTAATGTATGTATTGTCATATCTTAGAAGGTTAGTTACATTGGCTTTCTTCTAAAGGAACCTAAGTGTCTAGATATTTTACATTTATATATGGTCACTATCCCCTGAGAATGATTTTTTTAGTAAGTATTTTTATCTTTGTCTCGGAAGACTTTCAAAAGTGGTTTTTTTAGAGGAGGTTCACCAGGTTCATCAGCTAGTCCTCTGCTACAACTTGGAATACTTAGACTTGTTTCCTTTAATTCTTGACATTACCCCTTTTAATTATATTCTAGTTCATTGTTAATGTAGTCTTTTAAAAAAATTTCTAGTCAACACATGAATTTAATCCTTTAAAAATGTTTCTGATAATGTTGACATCCCTCCAGTACCCCTGATCCATTCTATTATATTTTCAGTCTTGTTTTTTTTTTTGGTATCGGGGATCGGACTTGGGACCTTGCGCTTGCAAGGCAGGTGGTGGAACCACTGAGCTAAATCCCCGACCCAATTCTACTATATTTTGTTCTGTGTTTTATATTTTCCTCTCCCTAAAGCATGATCAGGAAATATAGTATTTAAATTTAAAAAATTATTACAGTAATTTATACAGTACATTGGCATGAATCCCGCTTGAAATATTCTCCTTTATATCAAACCTATTTATACCATCTTGTCACTTTCTGAAAGCAGTTCTGGAAATTTTCTTTCTTGAGTTGTTGGTTGTGCTGTCCCGGCTCCCTCAGTGTCCTGGCTTCCCCAGTGTCCTGAATCTATTCAAAACATTTACTTTTCATGGTCATTTTGACTTTGAGGAGAAGCCAAGTGTAGCATAGTGCCAGATCCAGTGAATAAGGTGGATGGGGGCACACAGTAATGTTTTTATGAGTCTACCTTTCTGTTATATGGCAGTTGGCAGGATTACTTACCATATTTTTGATCACACCTTATCAAAGAGGACTCAGGAAAGAGGACTTCCAGAACTGATTCAAAAAGTGGCAAGAGCAATAGAATAAATGTGTTCAAAGTGGGGTGTATTTTGAGGGTGATTAATGCCAATGTGTCTTTTACTGTTATTTTTAATACTTACTGTATATATTGATCGATCTATCTATCAATCATCAGTCTTTCCAGAAGTAGGTAGATATAAATATAAAATCCGTGGAAAACTTGTGAAATAGCACGCATGATACCATACTTTCCTCCTCAGTCCACAGCTTGCTTTGACCTGCAGTGTTCTAGAAACGCAACCATATTGTTATGCACAGTTTTCTGGTTCTATTTACATGCTGCTATGAGTTCCATAGTGACAATGTTTAAGGTAATAACCTCTTTATTTTAAATTTCCATCAATATCTTTTATGCCTGGCTGCTGATCCTTTTAACTTTCTTTTAGAAGCTGAGTGATTTTTTTTGAGTGAACAAAGTTGAGCCAAGTGCTCTTCTCAAAAGGAACAGCAGAAGTAAGGGTGATTTCGTTACACCCTCCTGTGTTCCTGCAACATTCCTATCTGCAGCTTTCATGGAGTTTTAGAACAGATTAAATGAAATCTGTTAACATGCATGCCTTAGGTCAGGAATGTTTTCCTGGCATTTACCTTATCCATCAGATTATCTTCCTGTTTCATCTTAGTCCATCCTTGTGGGTGGTAGACACAGTTCTGCTATTCCAATTAAAATTATCCAAAATTCAAAAGGAACAAAAAGTCCATTAAACCATCCAAGTTGTGGAGAGACCCAGAGGGGGGCCACAGGAAAGGAGGGGAGGGTGGGAGAGAAGAGAGTATCATGACTGAAATCCAAAGGATGCGTCAGAAGCTGTCAAAATGACCTCAAGACCTTGTCTTAATGAAATAAAGAAAAAAGGCAATTCTCTTGCTACAGATGCCCCAAGACACCCAAGGAAAGACCCTTTGAACTCCTCCTCCTTTGCATGGGGGTCTAAATAAGAGGGCAAAGGATTGCTTGGCAAGCCAAGGCTTAGTTAAGGCAGGCACTGCAAATCTCTTTCTGTCTGCCTCTGGAGAGCAGCAGCTATCCTCTGGGTGACATTGAAATGACAAAACAGAGATGAGGGTCAGAATCTGCTTTGGTACTACTCCTAATTGTGATTAGTTTGTTCCATTTTCTGTCATCTGATAGAGACTATTTTAGCCTCTAACTAACTATATGGCAAGTTGAGGTGATAAAACATTCTTTTAACATCCACTAATCATGTAGGTAGGGTAAAATATTCTGGAAGCTCAAAAGAAAATTTGTGCTTGGGAGATACCTAGTGCTGTTTGCTGAGATTTATTTTCTTTGTAAAATGTCAGTGTCTGTTGCCTTTCCTGCAGGTAGCCCTCCTGCTTCCTTGTCGCCTGAGTCCTTCAGTGTCTTAGGTTGGGCTGCATCTGTTCCCGCAGAGCTTTCCCTTCCTGAAGCAGAAAGCTGGTTTGTTTGGCTGACAGATGGGGTTCCCGCTTTGGCCTAGACGTGCCTATTTAAAGGGTTTCTGTTTGAAGCCTGCAGGTGAAGCTGGACTCCACACAGACCCCTGCTTCTAAAGTTCCCTTCATGGTCACGTAAAGCAGTAAGGAAGTTTTTAATTGACATTGTCCACTGTTAAGAGGGCATAGTGTAGACATCTTTTAAGAGGGCTTACTTTATCTATCCATGAAATGTCAAGCTATCAATTCATTGGGTAATGCAGCGGGTTTGCTTTGGGGAGGAGAAGTAGGGTAGTATTGTCGTTTATCTCTTAGAATTTTGCCAAGTCAAAATCCCCGCAAAAGCAACAATTGCACAAACAATGTCACAATCTAAACCAAAGCTTAAACTGTTTGAGTGATAGGTGTAGTTTAAAAAAAAAACAACAGTATTTAATGCCCAAAGCACATTAAATTTGGGTGAAGGAAATGCATTCTGCATAATGCCTGGAGATGTCTCCTATGGTGTGGTTACCTAGCAACAAGTGGAAACTGTATGAAAATGAGGTGCTTATCTGTTGTTGAAGTGGGTGCAATGAAACTTATTACGACAGCCTGTTTGCTTGGCATGTTATTAAAATCACAGCTAATGTGGAAAGAACTGGAGCCTGTTCCCATTCGATACAGAGGCAGTGTTAAAGGCAGCTACTGTAAAATGCCAGTGGTTTGATCAGAAAAATGGAAACTTGCAGCCTGTGTAAATACTCAGCATTGAGATGTTAGAATTTGGTTTATATTATCAAAGATTTATTAATAATAGAAGAGCAGACAGATCTGTAGTGGTGACTTAAGCTGCCAGTTATTTAGATTTTTAAAAAAATTCAGGGAGCCATTTATAGTTTTGTCTGTGACAATAGCTTGGTACAGCTCTGCTTCTCGTAGCCAAATTATATTTAACTGTCTGCTGAGCTTATTGATGAATTCTAACCACAGCCTTCTTAGGTTTCTTTACAGCACTATGATGCATTGTCACTATCCTTAAATGTTCTATTTTTATTTAGTCAGTTTAAAACAAGCTGCAAATCTTTCATTCTGTATACTCTTATATATTTTGATGGAAGTAGAAAGCTTCTTATCCTTAGTGTATCATTAGGTTTTGTTGTTGCCTTCTGTTTTACAGCAGGCCTGTGCTACCACTTTCTTGTGTCTAGGTTCTTGTACCTGCACATCGAGGTCTTTTTAATACATAATAGAAACAGAAAATCCTACCAAAATATCCTCTCTGGTGGCCTGTGATCCTAACATGAGATAGCACCAGTTATCCCAGAGATGAAGAAAAAGTCAAGTACTTTCTGTGCCCATCAAACACTTGAGGTGGCACACAGGACCCAGCAGTGCTAGTTGTATCCTGACATTAACTGTGGGCTTTGGAATGTGTTTATGTGTAGCAGATGGAGCTATTAGTTAGCTGTGCTATCTTGAAGAATTGCTTTCCCAGGTAATCAGCTCTGCTCATTTAGGATGTCATTTCCCCACCTCGATATGTCAGTTCAAGAAGCAGGAATGATTAATTGCTGTGACTGGACAGTGTGCTAGAATAACTCTGTAAGGAGAACCAGCCCCTGGTGCTCCCCTACAGCAGGGACTTTGGAGTGCTATGAGGCAGAGCAAACAAGATGGAAACGATGACCAGGATGCTTCCTGAAGCTTACCTGTCAGTATATACAGTTGCTGTGGCAACCTGAAGATTTGCAATTCATAGGAAGAGTAGAGCGAGACAAAACCTTAAGTCATGGCTGTCATTACAGTGGAATGGGTGCCACCAACACCTGGCAACCTCTATTACTTCAACTTGTTTCTTTTCACGCTTGGAGGAATAAAATGCATAAAAGATTAATATGCATAGTAAACCTTTTGGTAAAATATGTATGTGTTCTGCATTTCAGATGAGTAAAATCTTTAAGAGTTCCCCTGTATTTAAACCAGTATTAGATAATAATGTTCAAAGTGAGGTTTCTGTCATACTCTTAATAAAATAAAAACTGTAATGATAGGATAAAGATAGTACATTGTCTTTCAAATTTAAAAAAAATGGAGACAGATTGCAAAGTATTTTAAAAGTTTTCCCTCCTAGAAATGCTCATAATGTACTCATGTTCTCACCATGAATAGGAACAAGAAAATAAAGTTCTAAGTTTTGTTAGGTCTAAATGTAAATTTTTTTCCATTTTCCCTTGTGAAGTATGTGTATTTTCAGTTTATCCAGGTTTATTACCCATAAAGATGGGTGTTAATGGCATATAGTTGAAGATTTTCTTTTGGGAGAGAGGTAGGTGGGGAGGACCTAACAAAAAACCATGACTTCTAAATAACGTCACATCTTTTATGTACGTTTTGTAATTTATCATTTAATGGAAAGGTGGGATTTCCAGCATCAAACTTATGTCACAGTTGTCCTATTCAGGGGTCTACTTCAATGTTGTGGTAGACTGGTACCTAAATCAAAATATATTTAAGATTTAGGCGGTTGTTACTATTGCTTAGCTCTTGTCTTTGCTGTATGAACAATGTTAAACATTTTGGAAAAACCCAGCTTGCAGCATTTTCTAGTTTAGTATACTTAGTAACCTGTTTTTTTTTGCTGTAGAAGAAAATGATTTCCAAGGGTGTTTTTAAAACAGTTCAAGTGAACTTTGCCTGGGATTTCCTTTGGAAAATCTGCTTCTGAGTGTCAGAAAAATGTATGGTTGCAATAAAACCATAGCTAGTCGTCAGTGTCCTGACAGGTGCATTAAGTCTGGAATTAAATCTAAAGGGCTAATGTGTTACAAACACATTAAATATTTAATATTAAAGACCAGCTTACAGTTTTCCTCTCATGTTTTCCTCTCATCTTTTTGAAGGGCAGAGCAAACTAACTGTATTGTAAAGAGTTGCACTTATAAAAAGATCTGTTCAATTTAAACCAAGATCAGAAATCTAGGTTATGGCTAAGGGGGTGAGAAAACAGATAGATATGTGCAGCTTCCACAGCTGACTTGTTAGCTTAGCTGCCATGTTTTCCCTGTTGAGAAGGGAAGACTTTTTGATTGGTATATTGCAGGCCACTGCAGCATTGGGCATTTCCTCAGACCAGTATAGTGTTGTAATTGGAGATCATCTTGAGGATGGAGCCTTTTATTTTTGCGGCTTTCTGGGGAGTTGTAATGCCTGCCTGCTTTTCCTTTTAATCAGATGTTTGAGAGCTGCAGCTTTAGGTCAAATGAGAAGATTCACACCTGATTTTTACAGTGTTTTCAGTAACTAGAGTATTATGTTTAAACGGAAAAGTATCTTGAATAGTCCCCTTTTAGTAAATGGTCTGCCTGAGAGCAGCATTTTCCCGCATTTGGTGGATTTGAGAGAAGGGACCGACACCTATAATTTGTAACTCAGTTAAAATTGTTTACTTTGCCTGGACACACCTGTGGACAAGGGGAAAGCCGCTTATTTTAAGGTTAACTGTGTAATTTTACTTGTATAGCCAGATGTCCTTTAATTTATTTTCTAGGAAACTAATAACCTGAGCAAGATTTAACTTTAATTGCCTGATTCTAGTAAAGAGACCCATGAATGGGCTGGAAGAATACCCTTAGGGCATAAGCTTGTTTTCCAGTATGTAACAAAACACTAATTTTGGGTTCGCATAATTATTGTACAGAAATATTTAAGATGGTGATCTATCAAGTCTTATCTGTTGAGACATGATCCCTTTTGTATCTGGCAGGCCTCATGCAACAAATTTTCTTTTTTTTAAGTGATCTCCAAAGCTGTCAAGTTCATTTGAGTGAACCATGCTTGAGGGAAACATGTACAATTTTCTCTGGAAATGGCATGCTGCTGATGACATATTTTTAGAATTAGCTTTTTCTCTCCCCCACCCTTCTAGAAACTGAACTTTTATTTAAGCTCCCTGCTGTTAACATTGGAAAGAAAGTTTTCCTTGCCAATGTTTGCCCAAATGGAAGGAAATGTTTGCATTTTGTATGCAGTGTTCATAAACTTGATGAGTCTAACAGTTTGGCACCGCTGGTGAGCGCGTCTGCTTGGAGTTCTGAAGGGCAGGCGGAAAAGTGTCATAAAGCACTGCAGCTACTCTGAAAAGGTGTGGCTGTGCTGCTCTACTTGCAAAAAGGGCAGGTCAGGAATTCAGAATTTGCTTTCCCTAGTGATCCAAAGGTCATTTCTTAGGATATGGCGCTCCAGTTGACCAAATAGTGGTGAACAGAAGACCATTTCTTCTCTTAATCATTTGGGTAAGGTTAGTAGAAATGCTGGATTGATCTGATTTCTCCAGGCAGAGAGATTTTAGTAAGGCCATATGAACCTCTCTTTCTATGCTTTGGTTTTAATTGGAAGATCTTGCTAAATTTTGCCAGGGTCTTTAAACCCTGTACTCTAGAAGGTGGTGCCACCAACTTAACCTGCAATATTGTATAGACTCAATGTAAAAAAAAAATCATTGCAGTTTCATTTAACATAAAGTCAAAAGTGTGTGTGTGTGTGTGTGTGTGTGTGTGTGAGTAAGTAAGTATAAGGCAGGGCCAAGGAATAAGGACTTTTTAAAAAATCCCAGCACTAGTGAGAATGTACCATTGGACAGTACTATGAAAGTAGTAGGGAATTAACTGGTAAGTGTATGGCAAATGACATAGACAAGAATCCAGGCAAGAATGATTTGTCCCAAGAACCTATGTAAGGTAATTTAGGAAGTTGCACTTTTCTTTGGCCCCTATCCTACAGCAGCACTGAATCAGGTAAATGAAACTGCTTTGGCTTTGTGCATCATTAGTAAGCCAAGAAGAACATGACATGGGTCATTAAGATTTACAGCTGGAATGTAAATAATTCAGGACCCACAAACAATAATTAAAAAACCAACTGTGACATGACGTGAAGTCAGGTCCTTTGGGCCCCTTTGAGTGGGAATTTCTCCTGTTTTGGCTGGAGACCTGTCCATCTGGGTACAGATGGTTGTAAGAGCTTTTTAATGACCTTTTCTAATGCTGGTGAATGTGTCTTTGGACACCATCATAACCAATGGAAGAAGAGGGTAGAAACAGCAGGATGGTGGCAGCTGAGGAATTAAGTGTCCTGAATTTGTTAGACATCTGCAGAAACATGCAATTTGTTGGGCAGGAAATTGTAAACAAAACAGACTGAGTCAATTATCGATACACCTGTGACACCCCAGGATGCCAGCTCTAGTAGTATAATGGCAACTTACAAAGTCCATACCCCCTGGAGCAACCTGTTGAATATTGCAAGAGTGCCAGCACTATTGGATGCTTCCTTTGCCCATGGGGCCAGAGCTTGGCTGACAGCTCCAGCCAGCTGAGGAGCAAGAGGAAGCCATAGTCATCAGGAGGAAGTCAGTGTAAGTTTTCTGCTTTGGCGTATCTCTTTGCTTATGTGGTGCCCTGTGTGGCCACGTCTTTCTGTGTTACCTTATACTCATTTCTCTAAATTTGGGCTCAATGATTCTTTTTTAAAATTTATTTAGTATTTTTTCCCATTAAGTTTATTGGTACATTTTCGGTATAAAATACAGTTACATTCATCATTGGGATCTTGTACCATTACATGAGTATCTTGGTTCTTTTTTTTCCCCTTCCCTT
>NW_004624784.1:10832511-10848271 GCF_000247695.1 Heterocephalus glaber | reverse complement strand
GTTGGGATTCCATCATGTTCCTCAAATCCTCTATTTTTTTATCTGTGTCCTCTCTAGATTTATTAATCATGTCTTGCACCATGAGCACAATCTTTGCTGTTATCTGAGTAATTATTTCTGATTTCATTCTTCCCAGATCCTCTTTTGTTGCCAGTTCAGAGTGTCCATGTGGTTGAGTATCAGATTGTTCCATCTCGTTTCCCTTTGGGGTTGCTATAGGTGATCCAGAAATCTGCTTTTGAGGCTTAAGTGTGTTCTCATTTCCACGGGGCGAGGGGGGATGCTTCTGGCACGTGTGCGGCTCACCTTCTCTGCCCTAGGAGCTTGGGATGGTGGTAGGGGAGCTTCCTTCCGGGTTCTGGGACCGGCTCACCTTCTCTGCCTTAGGAGCTTGGGATGGCGGTTGGGGAGCTTCCTTCCGGGTTCTGGGAGCGGCTCACCTTCTCTGCCGTAGGAGCTTGGGGTGGTGGCGGGGGAGCTTCCTTCCAAGTGAGGGCTCAATGATTCTTAACCAGTAGTGTGTTTCAGGGGAGATTAAAGAACCAAAGAAAAGTAATATGCTTAGGGGATTTTGTGAAGTGGGTTTACTTTAGCAGTGATATTGTAGGACCCTGGGCATGCTCATTTTTATGAATGTCTGCAGGTAGCTCTGATATATACAAACCTAGTTTAGAAATCTTCTCATGAGTATCTCAAGGTAACTCTAAAAAGTATGACATTCTGGACTGGTCACAGGAAGACTCAAACTGAATTCAGTGATCAAGAAAGGAATTCATTATGCAGATAGCTATCATTCAGGACTTGGGCACAGTGGGGATGAAAGCAGCTAAGGACAAGAAATGTCCCTTGATGAATCTCTATGGAAGAGCCAACTGACTGACTTTGGGTTTGGACATAAGCCACTTCTTGATTCTAGCATTTGTTCCCAGCTCTGGATCTTGCCATTTAAGGTCCATTCTGTCCACGTGTTCACCCAGTTTAACTAATCAGATTATTGAATCTCAGGGGCTCATTTTCAGGTTCATGGTCAAAGATTTCTTAATCCTCTGGAGGATTCAGTTAATTTCCTACTTTAAAAGACCAGATGGGGTATTGGCTTTATGAACCTGAACACACAGCCTTCATTAACTGGGAGATTTTTGCAAACTGGAAATTTGTGATGATTGTAATTTATAGTAATTATGTATAGTAAGAGGTTAAGAATTCAAAAGGGATATGTCTGTTAATGATGTGTTTCTTGAAGGAAAGGAAGAAACATTAAAGGATTCCCCAAGCAACCTTTTTTTAACCTTCCATTGGAATTAGGAAAGAGAGAAAAAGGTAGAAATGTGGTCTAAAGTGATTTGTGTGTTTTAGCATGTGAGAGATTAAACATTATTGTGAGACAAGAGAGTGGGGAGGAGACGTAAGTAAAGGGGGCATTCTATAAAGGGAAGAGACCAATGTTTAGAAATGACTTAGGAACTGGAGAAAGCAGAAATACCCAGTAAACTGTGTAAGGGTGATTGAAAGGGGAAGAAAAATTCAAAGTATAAAATCTGTTGAAAGGGATATTTCTGGAAATACAACATGCTGTCAGTAGCAGACCACAGCAACATTAGAGATCTGTTTTACTTTTTGTTAATACATTCACATTTTCACCCCTTGATTTTGTCTTGTCTTAAAAAAAATTCATTGTGCATGCATTTACAGAAACCAACTAACAGCACAGTCTCCTTTTCTTCCTGTCTTTGATATTTGTATTCTAAATTATCATTTAATGGGTTCCTGAATCTTTTATCTTTAATACATTATGATGTTGTATAGTTTATGTAAATATTTGTCTTGAGGTGCTTTAAGTACTTGCTCCTATGAAGTCTCACATTTGAATTGTTTTATGGCAGACATTCTGTTTAAATTAAACCCTAATCTCTTCAATCCTATTGTCAAGGCCTCACTCTTAGCTTAGGTTTAATGGAGATGGAATTTGGTTAGTTCCTTCATGTGGTATATTTAACTTGATTTTGCAGGTAGTGATAAACATTGGGGCTTGGGCTACAGGCTCTTTGACATTAATATGTAAAAACTCTGAATTAAAATATGGGACAATTTGAGGTCTTAGGCTTAATGCAATTTGCAGCAGGATTTTTTTTTTTTACAAATATGTAAGATGAAATAGTATTTTTGGTTCTGTTATTGCCGTGGATCTTACCTGAAACAAACCCCCAATGGCTCATGCTTTCCTGAGGCTAATAGAATTTTTTGGAAGCCTGGAAGGGCAGTAGTTTGATATTTACCTCTCACTTCTTATGTTCTGTAGGATTTTTCTAAATATAACCACCTTACCTGTAAATAGATCACATGAGGCAGTAGACTAGTAGGCTGTCTGTTCTTGTTAAGGGTAATAATCTTAACCACTTGGACATTGCACTCCCCTTACACCCTCAGGCTGTGCTATTAGAGAAGTTTCATTTTCTTCAGTGAATTACCAAAACACACAGAACATAACCACTGAGCCACAAGTGACCTTTGCATTCCAGGATGGGTAAGGCAAATGCTTTTCCTTGGTATCTTTATATGATTTTACTTTTTTTCTTGGTATCAGGGATTGAACTCGGGACCTTGTGCTTGTGAGGCAGGCGTCAGAACCACTGAGCTAAATCCCTGGCAAGATCTTACTTTTTGAAGAAAGGCCCTTCAGTGTTTGAAGAGCAGGAGAGGATTGGGGCAAACTTTTCTTCAACTCAAGTTCAGTTCTTTTGTTACTCATTAATATTGCTTCTTATCCACTTCAGAATTAGCCAGTCTATCGTCATAATGCAGCATCTTTTCACTGCAGATGTTTCCTGCATTAAGAAGACTTAATATGTTAAAATTGTTACATCTATGGGGATGATATAGTTATTTTAGCACAGTAATGAATTACTTTGTAAAGATTCACCTCAACTTTCCTATAAACAGTGAGCTCCCTTAGTCATGTAATCCATGATTCAATTAAAAATGTTCTGATTTGCATTTAACTCTGCAGGAATTGACTGTCAAGGTGGTATCAGTTTAATGAGCTACTGGGAGAAACTGTGTAGTCTTCAGCCAGACAGTTTTCAAGTGAGTTGAAGACTATTTTCCCGTGGACGGTTAAAGAGAGATAGGCATTGGAATACATTTTTTTTCCCTAAATGTTTCATCTTATGTTTCTATACTGACATCTGTACTTACATATTGAATTATTTTACATTTACATCTCTGCTTATAGTTAATAAATAGTCATCTCAAAAGCCTCTCATTCATTGAAAATGATCTTGCTATATTGTTTTAGAAACTTCTCTCCTTTTCATCTCTACTCTCAAATTAAATTGAATTTCCTGTGGCTGACATGATTCAGTCTAAACAGTAATTATTTGAATAGTTCAAAAAAGTCAAAATATTGAACCTCTTCTTCTTTTTGTTTTTTTTTTTTTTTGTGCCGAGGATTGAACCCAGGGCTTTGAGCATGCTCTACACTAAGTTATACTGCCAGCCTAGTTTTATTTCTTTTCTAACTGGTCACATCTTGTTGCTTGCCTGAATTTTTAGACTGTGAGAACAAAATTTACCTTTTTTTTTTTTTCTGTATGTGTCTGTAATCCTTGCAATTAACCAACTTAGACCCAGTCTTTGACAGTAAATTCAAAAGAGTAGTACTCTGGCTATATGTTGAATAAAAAATAAGGCATCTCAATTTGTGTAGGAGAGAATACAGTACTAGGACACCAAAGCACCAGATGAATTTAAATAGTTTGGTGTGCTTTATCTGTGGTTGTTGGCTTTGTCTCTGCTGCTTAAATACTGATAAGGAGTGTCTACAAGAATACTAGATGTGATTTGTGCTACTTGAGTTTACTGTTACCCAGCAGATTTATTCATTCCATGTTTACAATTTGAGCAGTTCGCTTCATATCAGGGTTTAGTGATTCTGATGAGCAAAAATAGAAGTATATTGTTTCTTATGTTTTCACTCTGGAGATTTAATACAAGAAAGCCGCGGACAATTGGCCAAAGAGGCACAGCTTTGAATATGATTCCTGCTTTTCACAAAAATGTGTCTTTGATTATCTCTTCATAAATGCATGACCTGGAGCTAAAATTTTCTGTCAGTGTCTTCAGTGGAGTTGTATATTAATGGGATGACTTGGCATTATCAGCAGAAGAGCTGTGCCACTGTAGTATTTAAACTGCTTGCTAGATATGGCAGCTGGTACAGTAGATAATAATGCATTAAAGGTCTTCACAAACCTCATACTGCTTTCTTACCATTATTTGTGTTTTGGGTTTTTTAAATTTGAGCACAAAAAGAATGGGAGAAGCCATACACATTGAGGCAAATAGAAGGGTTTCAATCCCGAAATCACTCTTACTTTTTTTCATGTTGCTTATTACATGAAACCTGCTGTGATTATTTCCAGTTGGAATCAAACTCACTTTGCACAAATCTTATGCCATATTATTTATCTGTTTTACATGCTCATTTATTTTTGCATATACTTTCTCTTACCACTTTTGAATACTCCTAATTCAAGCAGATTATTTAAAACATATCATTTCTTAGATTTTAGCTCTGTCCACGGCATTGAGCAGATGCAACAAATAATCAATATGTAATATATGAATGATGAATGCTTGATGAAATTATCCATTTATAGAGAAATGAGGATGATGAATTTAAGAATAACATTTGGTTAGCCATTTACAGATTGAAAATAACTCTCACATGTGTTTTCTCATTTGGTCTCAAATGTGTTATCTCATAATAGTACTGTGAGTTGTATGGAATATTCTGCTTTCCAGGTGTGAAAAATATCTGAGAGAGGTTAAGAGATTTTCTCAGTGTCACTGCAGCTACTGTGTGATTCAACTGGGATTTGAAACCATTTTTCAGATTCGAAACTTTTCCTTCATTAGACTGTGCTGCTAGAAGAGATGCTATGTTCTCCCCCATCCAGGTCTAAAGTTGTAGTTCCTTTTAAATGCAGATCCCATAAAAGAAATCCTCCTTATTAGAGGACAATTGATGCCTAGAAAAGGTCACCTAAGTGAATCCACTTAAAGCTAGCACCAGAATTTCATAGTCAATGGAGATATAGATTTGATTGAACTTTATCATGAAAAGTGAAACTAAAAATTAGGAATATTATTTTGTCTTAACATTTAAACTGTAATTTGCATCTCTGTGCTAATTCTTAAGAGGGAGTAGAGAATCAAGTGTTGATTGTTTTCAGTGCAGTTTTTCTGACAAAGTTGGATGATGGAATGACACCATGTCCTTTCCTTCATATTAAAGCTTAGAATAAATCTACATCCTGGTAAATTTTCCTTTCTGCCCATCATTTGGTCTAATTTTGCTGATATTCATTGTTTTTTTAATTTTTCTTGTTCAAACAGTCTTATCACTTTCATTGATTTTATGAAATTCTGCATCTTTGATGTTACAATTTTATACTGTAGTCTGTTTTATTTGTATATGCAGTATAAAATCTTTCAGACTTACAAAGAACAGTAGAGATAAATAATTTAATAGGGGTTAATTTTATGAGTGATTGGTGTGTTATTTTTATGTCATGATGACTTTTGCTTTTTTACTAACGATAGAGGCTCAAATGATGAATATTAAAATAACTAGAATTCCTTGAAGTAATAAAAAGATTGCACAATTAAAAGTCATAAAGATATTTTTATGTAGCAGAAGTGTTGACTATTTTCTTTTTTTAAATTCCCAATATCATGAAAATAAAAGTTCCCTAAGACTTTTATGAAGGTCAGAAAAAAATGAATGGTTCTAGGGGAGGCCATTTTAATATAGCATTTGCACTACTTAGAAGATTCAAAGTTATTTCATACTTGTGTTATGTGCATGTATATGTGAATATAAGTATTTAAGCAGCATTTATTTAAGGAATTATTTCTACTGAGTGTGATATTATGATGTTAATGGTCAATACCATTTTGGGATTAATTTTAACCTTTTGGAGTTAGACCCTTAGGATCCTGTTTTTACCTCTACCATTTTCTGGTTGTATAATGTCTCTGTGTCACAAAGTATATACTCTCTCTGTGTTACAGTTGTCCTATTTGGATAATGGAAATACTTATAGTATCTTTCTCATAGACTTGTTTTAATAACTGAATAATTTAATGTGTGGAAAATGTCTAGAACAGTGTCTGCCACATAGTAAACACTCAATAAATCTTAAAGAGTTACTGTGATTTGATCATTAGGAGTATTCTGTTTTTTTGTGTGTGTGTGTGTTTTTTGTTTTTTTTTTTGGTACCGGGGATCGAACTCGGTCCTTGTGCTTTCGAGGCAGGCAGTGGAACCACTGAGCTAAATCCCCGGCCCTAGGAGTATTCTGAATATTACAAGGGTTTTGGAGAAGGAAACTTGAAGAAAACTGCTTTAATTTAGGATGACAGCACTTTTTTTTTTTTTTTTTTGGTACTGGGGATTGAACTCGGGGACCTTGCGCTTGCAAGGCAGGTGCCAGAACCACTGGCCCGAAGAGCATAATTTTAATTGTTATCAGCAAAGTAATAATCTCTGAAATACTTGTTGAAAGAAAAAACTAGATTTGCTGTTGAACTATGTGTAAGAGCTCATGATACTTTTCCACACATATTTTCAGATATTCTAAATATTTAAGATATTTAAGATATTCTAGATATTCTAAGATATTTTAAGATATTAAGATATTCTAAATATTTAAGTGTATTATTATTTATGTATTAGTTGTTCTTATGTACGTCCTCTCTTCCTCTAATGTCACTGTATTCCCAGCTTCCTCCCCTAAGTGAGTAAATCAGGTATTTCTTTAGGTTTTTACCAAGAAATCTTAAAGCAGCTAATTTAATAGCTGAGTGAAATGGTGGTTTTAAATTTCTTTCCTCATGTGTAAGTATAGTAGAAGTTCAGTGAGAATTTATCTTTCAGCTGATTACTTGCTATGAGTTTTAGGAGTGATGATGACAGATGAACAGTAATTGAAGTGTGAATAAAATTTTGGAAAAGATAAATGGTACCATTTCTTATGGAAAATACCTCATTCTTCCATTGTGATGTGTGACTATTTGATGTTTTTCACGTGTAAGGGCTCCTGATGTTTGCAACATACCTCTGTTTTTTTGATCTGGCTCAGGATACAGAAATGGAAAATGATGTTGTCCAAAGTAGGGATGTCCCTTAGTGGATTGACAAGCAGGTTGCATTGGTAACTCCAGTGAGATACAGTAATTAGCATGTGTGTGGCACAGACTGCCTGTGAATCCTTATCTTGCAGGGAAAGAGGGAAGCAGTACTGTTGCTAAAATGTGTTATATAATAAATCCTCTACTTTAAATGTGCTGGAAGGCTAAATTGTTCTCCGTCATATAGACATACCATTGTGAATCATTTTTAAAAAGCAGATTCAGTATAATTTTTTGTAAAATGCTGAAGTTTGCTTCATAAAGCTGTTTATTAAAGCAGGTTCAATATTCATTTTTTAATCGCTTAAGACTGCTTCATAAAGCTGTTTATAGGCTTTCTCCCATCAACTTAATTTAGTTTTGAGCCAAAAATAAAAAGGCGTATATTGCTAGGAGTGAACTAGAGTATTTCTAAGCATTATGTTAAAATCTTGAAGACTATTATTAAGAATTTCTAACAGCTTTTTAGTTTGGGAAAGAGACGCTTCATAAAAATCAGATAATTAAAATAAAGGGAGTTTAATTTCAGTCTTGTTATTTTTTGAGTTCAAAGCCTTTATTGTGTTTTAAGTGACTTTGTATTTGTTTTTATCAAACTCTGGTCCACACTGAAGAAATGAAACCTCAGCAACTTCAAAAGTTCCAGTTTACCTGTGAGGGTATATGAAACTATAGGCAGCACGTGACTGATAGGAAACTCTTCTAAAATAGGATTTAGAAGTAAATTCTATTTTGTTTGGCCAAAAAGAACTGTGCATTTTCTTTTTTTTTTTTTTGGTACCGGGGATTGAACTCGGGTCCTTGCGCTTGCACAGCAGGCAGCCAAACCACTGAGCTAAATCCCCGGCCCTTCTGTGTGTTTTCTTAACTGTTTAAGGGTGAAATGATGTCAGAGACTGGATGGGGTCATCAAAGAGTGGGGTTTCTTTTTTACTTAGAATGCTGTGTGGCAGATTATATTGAGACTGTTCTAATTATTAGCATATTCCAGTTTTTAAAATTAAGTTTAAAAATGTAAAACTTCCCTATCATTCCATAACTAAATATAGCAGTGAAATTTTATCTGAAGTCAAGAACATTATCCGAATCTGATTTGATGTGTGTAGGACACTGCACATTCATTGAGTAGTACAGATTGTGTTAAATGGGCCTGAAATAATGTTCAGGAAAGAGAATCACTTTCTATTCTTCTTGACACAAACAGTTTGTCACAGATATGTATCCCTCTCCCTATCTTGTTAGCGTAGTCATTATATTTTTCATTACAAGTTTTATGCAAATATACTAGTTTTCCTTAATTAGGTTTACATGAATACATTGCAATTATCGACTAGGTGTTATTAATATATGCAATTAAACATTAATTAATATGTGTAATTATGTAGTGAGAGGTGTACCAGAGCTGGGCTCTATGCTGATTTATTGTATAGGTGCTGCAGGCACAAAAACAGGGTGTTACGCTTAACATTTCCTCCCACTGTAAATATGCAGCAGTTTGTTGTCAGGATATATGCTTTTTCATTTGGGTTCTGGAGAATCATTTTTATGGTTGTGGGAGCAACTGGATTATGATTGTCTTCACTATAGTGACCAAATCTTCTATGCAGAGAATTCACAGAAGAAGAGCTTGGTGTGGTATTGTGGTCCCAGGTGTGTGAGAACACTGTGCTTGCTCAGTGCTAGCCACACCCTGGGAACACAAGTTTTGTTTGTTTATTTAATGGTTTTAAATTCTCTGTTAAACTCCTGCTAGATAACTTTTTTCTCTCCCATCTCTTAGGTGTTTGGTACTTTCCCTGCAAGCTCAATTTCCCCTCCTTTAAACACTTAAGAGTACCCTTTCTACTTTTTTTCTCCCATCAGTATTTATCATATTCTTGTCCATATCATCATTGCACATTTTTATAAGCTCTATAAACATTCATAATGTACTTCTTGCTTTCTCTTCAGCATTTATTCTACTATTGTTTCCCTTGTCCTCCATCCTCTTCACTACATACTTCTTGACCACTTGACTTGGGATTGTTTTTCTTAGAAAGGAATTATGGATTTAAACTATGGCAAGAAAATAAAAATAGAGTTACAACATTGTAAAGAACTAAAGGGGGATAGAACTAAGTTAGATTATTTAAATCTGGATGTGAGGTTACAAGGTTTGATTCTGAGCTACACCTCTCTTCTCAAATAATTGTCCTAGATATAAATATTGTCAGAGGGAAGCTAAGAAGCTGAGTTGATACTAGTCTTAAAATGGTAACTGCAGGCATATTTATGCGTGGGATCAATAATGGGCAAAGAAGTCCAGGGCAGAGTTGATTTGAGTCTGCTCAAAACAATGTGCACCATGTTTTTTAAAGTGCTTTGGTTAAGGTATTGGAAATGGCCCAAGGATCTAGTAACTACCAGCATATAATTCTGATTTGATGGCTTAAATAGATAGGCTTTCCTTAAAAAAAAAAAATCAAACCAAAATGTGAGCAATAAAGGTTGATGGGGATTCATATGCAGCATGCTTCCAAGGAGGAGCTGGGAACAGATGTGTTGTCTGCTCTGAATGTGTTGGGATCCATCCATGTTTTACTTACAGACCCCCTTCTGTCTGGTGCACCCTGCCCTCTAAAAAAGCTTCCTGAATTGCTTTGTAAACAAGGCAGCTACTACAGCTGCAACTGTCGGATTTGGACTTTTGCCAGCTTGAAATTTATCCCTGCCCTAATGCTATGTATCTGGGAGCAAGAAAAGTGCCCCCCCCCCAAAGAAAAAAACATGTGGAAGCATTCACTGAGGAAGACTGCATTGGGTAAAGGAGCTCAGATTCCTTAAAACTGCATGCATTCTCCGTGGACTATTTTGACTTTTTATTACTTGCTGCCAGGTTTCAGCACTTTCCTTGTACTTTTTCTCGGTTCCTGAGTTGCACTGCTGCTTCATTAAAAGCCCGTAATTCCAGTGCCCTTTATATTGGTGGCCTTCTTGGGTTCAAAAGGACTAGATTCAGTTGCTTGAGTGAATGAATGAAGATTGTTTTTCTAAATCAAGACTTCTCTCTTTAGTATGCCAATATTTAGCAATAAAAAGGAAGACAAAACAAAACAAAAAGGAAATAAAGTGGAGAATGTGATTTCTTAAGAAATTTTGTTTGGGGATTAGCCCTACCTGGCAGTTGCTTCAGTGATTATATGCTGCATGAATTTGACATTTCCTTTGTATATTCTATAGAGAAGTGTTGGAGTGTGTTTTTTGAGTGCCAAAATGCCCGTGTTCTTGCAAAAATGAAGAATTTTGTTTTATTATATTCTTGGCTTGCTGATGAGTTTCCCATTTAAGTCTCTTTCTTATCTAGCTTTTGAAGTCTTCTGCTTAGGTGGATTCCTTTATATATTCTCACTAGATCAGGATTTTTAAAACGTTCATTGTTCATCTTTTCATTTATTTTATAGTTCCCTACACTGCTACTTTGTTCTCTTTGGGCCGATGATGTATGGCACTGTGCAGCTAGAGTTGGTATTTGGCTATCTATGCTTTTTGTTTGTTTCATATTAGAACTAAAATCTGTTTCATTCAGTGGCAGCAGAAAGCTCAAAATCTTGAGTTTCCTCAATATTCTTTTTTCGGGAACAAGATCAAAATTAACTTTTCTGTTGGAATAAGTACTTTCTGGTCAACATTTTCTTCTGCCCCAGCTTCTGAGATGAAATAACATTGGCCTTTTTTTTTTTTTTTTTTAAATCTCAGCGTTTGGACTGTTTAGTAGACTTCTACATAACATTATATGCCATTAAAATGAGCTAAGTTTAGTAATATCAACAAGAATGAAAAGGGGGAAAAGGGAATTAGAAGAGGAAGGGAGTGGGGAGAGAAGAGGAAGGGGATTAAAATAAGAAACAAGCTGTATTATGTATATGTACTCACTTCCCAGAATGATTGTAAAATGTGCATACTGCAAACATGTACTAATAAAAACATTTAAAAAAAAGAATATTTCAACTGATTTTCTTGGGATGGACTTGATGCATAAATGGTAGAAAGAGGAGCTACGTGGAATTTCTGGCATGTAATCTGGCATAGTAAAAGAAGTTTTAAATGAGATTTTCCAGGATTATGATGGGGCACATACTTTCTGTGTCATGTGATTTTAGATCAGTGACCAACACCGTTGTGAACTTCCTCACAGCTTTTGGCTGCTCCTCATTTAGAGGAGTGCTGGCCTACATAGTGGGATAGAAATCCAGGCCTTCATTGATTTATTCCTTTTGGTTTCAGTCCCAGATCTTGAATTGTGCAGGGATTTCAACTGATCAGGGACAGCCAACTAGCTGTAGTATGAAGAAATGAGCTATTGTGCTTAGAGGGAAAAATTGTTGTTTGAGGAACTAAAATTGACACATTTTCTTTAGGCAGAAGGAAGTTAATACGTTCAATTATTATTTCCTTTTTTTAAAGGAGGACATTATTCCTTTATTTCCATTCCAAATATTCACATGTGAAAATAAAAAAACTGTGGCTTTTGTTTAATCTGTTGCCAATACCCCATTTACCACTTTCTTTAAAAATTTTTTAAGGACCCTGAAAATTTGCTTAGGGCTGAAACTTGTCATTCTGTTTCTCAGCCCACAGGCAAGTTATTTCTTCCCCTTTAGAGCAAGGAGAATGCTTTTTAGAAAATTGATAATTAAGGGTTCTAGTTGGCATTTAAAATTGCTTACCCTTATTCAGTACACGAAAACCTAAACTCTGCCTTTAGTTGACAGCTTGCTATTTTAAAGTGAACTTTGAAATAAAAATAGCCCTCTTGGCAACGTGGGGTTTTTGAAACCTTCATAGTTTAGAACATCAGATTGTTGGGTGTTACTGTAGTCATTTCAGAAGCACTTTATGAAACCAACAATGTAGCCTTCCTCCCTGAGATGCTGTTGGCCTGTGCCCCTCACTTGTGCTTTGGGTCTTTTTCCTTACAGTGGTGATGGATTTGCATTGAACTTATTCAGTGGTTCAGCTCAAAAGACCATAAGCCAAGGTTAAACTGTTTTTTATTTTGAGGTCCTATTGTTGCCGTTATTAACCAGTAACACTCACACTTTTGGGGAGAGTACAGCCAATGGGTGAAGGGAATCTTTTTAGCCTTTCCCAAACCTTTGTAGCTCATCTATGGCTCGAGTGTGTTGACCTTTCAGATGGCCAAAGTTAGAGATACTCATTATTAAAAGCACCAGCGGTCGCACATTAGACAGTACTTTCCTGTGATACTGGAAAAGTGCTTCTCTTGTATATATACCCGACACTATATTAAATTTTTATTATGCTTTCTCAACTGTGAGGATATTTCACAATTACTTTTACTTTCAACATAAAAACTGCACAGTAACGTATTGTGTTATTTATTTTGAAAGGTGCTATTTTATATAGTTATTTAATTTTCATTAACAGCATTGTAAATGATCTGGGTTTTGTTGTTGTTGTTGTTATGTTTTGTTTTTAAAGTCAAACATCTTTAAAACATACTCCATCAGGATTTGGTTAATATTTTTCATAATAGGAATCCTTAAGGAAGCTACCAAATATATAAATAGTAAGGGAAGAAGTATTGAGATATTTTTGTTAGGGAGGTTTGACTTTTAGAATATGAGGTCCAAAGATACTCTTTATGTTTAAATGCCAGTTTAAAACCAAGGAAAAATATTTTGATGGGAAAATTGAAAAAAAAAAAAAGTTACGTAAAAATCTACCCCCAAGAGTCATTTAATAGCAAGCAAAGGGCCACACTTTGCAATGCTGCTCCTGCTGCTCCTGCTCCTTCTCCTGCTGCTGCTCCTCCTCCTCCTTTTCCTCCTCTTCTGCCTCTTTCTTCTCTTCTTCTACACCTCCCCCCTCCTTCATGGTACTGGGAACTGAACCCATGACCTTGTGCATGCTAGGCAAATGTCTACCACTGAGCAACATTCCTAGCCTGCGTATTTTGGAAATGATACATTTCTTACTTATGGAAAAACTCACTTAAAATACTATAGTAAATATATAACCACACCTAGATTTGTCACATCTTTACACTTTCCCAAGTTAACACTTTGACAAAGCTCTGATTGCATTTATCTCCTCCCCTACCTCATTCCCCACCTTCCTCTCAGGGTTAAACTACAGTATAATGCTGGATTGTGTAAATCAATCTCATGTGGATTTTAGTACAAATATGTGTCTGCCTATAGGCAGAATGCCTATTGTATTTTTGCATGTTTTAAATATTAAAGAATTATATAAATGCTGTCATGTAGAACTGGGGATATGGCCCAGTGGTAGAGCACTTCCTTAGCATATATAAGACCCAAGAACAATACCCAGCAAGCACCTTATCCAGCAAAGCTCATGTTATGCTGTTATATTTTGAAATTTGTTTTTTCCCTTAACTCTTATTTGTGAGATTTATTCATATTGATCCAGATAGCTGTGCTTTTAAAAATTTTCATTGCAATATATTTTTGTTTTTTCACTATACTGCTATTTATTCTACTGTTGATGGTTTCAGTGAAAGGATGAACATTTTTGTACATCTCTGTTCCTGCTTATCTCCTGCTTTTGAACATGTGCAAGAATTTCTCTAGAGTAATGCCTGCAAGTGGAGTTGCTTTGGCATCCCAGACTTTCTTGGAGAAAGCCCTCCCATATGATTATATGTAGACTCCCACTGCTTCATATTTTCTCCAAAACTGTTACTCCCAGAAAATAAAACATTTGTTAAATTGATGATAGTGAAAACGTATTTCTTTGTTTTATTCTGCATTTCCCTGACTGGTGAGGTTGAGTTTCATTGTACATGTATTAGGCATTTGAGTTTTCTGTAAGTTGCCTATCTGATCATTTGTCTGGTTTTCTATTGGATTGTTTTCTCTTTCCTTTTGATACGTAGAAAGTCTTTATGTTTTGAATACTAATCCTTTGTTTCTTATGTGCATTTCAAGTCTGTGGCTTGTCTTTGTTCTTTGTTTATGCTGTCTTCTATTGAACAAAAGTTTTTAATTTTAATGTAGACAAATTCAATCATTTCCTTTATGGTTTATGCTTCCTTTAAAAAGCCTTCCCTACTTCCAAGGTCATAAAAATGTCTTTTCTCTCTTTGCTTTTCTTCTAAACGTTTCAGAGTTTTTTTACTTTCAGTTAACCTATCAGTAATTTTTATGTATGGCATGTGGTAAGGGTCTAAGTTTCTTTTCCATGTGATATATGGTTGTCGTAGTGCTGTTCTTCAAACAAGCCTGCCTGGCCAGCCACCTGTCCTGCCCTCTTCTCCCCTCCCCTCCCTCTCTCTCCTTCCTTTCTTCCAAATGTCTTTGAAATTTAAAAAAAACAATTTGGACTTCATGAAACTAATTTTAGACTTAAAAAAGTTGCAAAGATTATACTAGACATTCTCATAGATGTATCATCCAGGTTCTCCAAATGTTAACATCTTACATAGCCACATTAGGACTTCAAAGTTAGAAAATTAGCAATCTGGTCTTCAGAATTCATTTCCATTTTACTAGTGGTCTTACCTTTTGCTGCTCCAGGAGTCAATCCAGGCTCACAGAGTGCATTGACTTGTCATGTCTCCCTAATTAGTCTGTGACCTCTTTTCAGTTTGTCTTTGTCTTTTATGAACTTGAAACTTTCCAAGACTACTAGCCAGATATTTTGAAGAATTTTTCCTTAATTTGGATGTTTCTCATGTTTCCTCATGGCTAAATTTGTTACGAATTTGTTTGGAAGAATGTGATTCGTGTCCTTCTCAGTGCATCTTGTGAGGAGGTCTGTAATTATAATGCTCCTTTATCCCATTGTTGACAACGTCAGCTTTAACCATTTGGCTAAGGTGGTGCCTGCTCGGTATGTTTCTCCACAGTAGAAGGACTGTCTTTCCCTTTGCAATTTTCATGTCCATTCTTGTCTGAGGTGTTTGCCAAATGATTCTCTATTTCCATCATTGTTTCTACATTTATTAGCTGGAGTTCTGTCAGCACCATTTATCGAAAAGTTCATCTTTTTCTGTACTGTTCGCCTTTGTTTTGATTTATAAATTTACCTCAATGTCTCTGGTACGATCTACCAAGTCCCCATCTTTGGAGACTTGGTACCCTTTAGTCTTCTCATTAACAGTGCAAAAGGCCCAGTTTCCCTAAGCCTCATACAGTGGGAGTTTTGCAAATGTGGTCAGTGAAAAATGAATTTATGTTTCTTTTTGTGAGTAAAATTAAGAATGTGTTCATGTATAAGGCCATTTTTAGCTATTCTTCTGTGTATTCCCTCACTACTCATACTTTTTACCTATTTTAACTGTGGGGGCTATGGTATTTTTCTTTGATATTTTTTAGGAGCTCTTTGTTAGGCAAGCTATCCCCTTTTCTGATAAGGTGCAAATAATTTTTCCATGTATGTCATTTTTGTTTGGCTAATGACATTTGTTTTTACTACGAACAAGTTTTTAAAAAATTTATAAAGAGTTATGACTTTTATTGTGACTTTTTTATTAAATTCTTTTATTGGTACATTGTAGGTATACAACACAATTACATTTCTCATTGGGAATTGTACCTTT
>NW_004624784.1:10794988-10827391 GCF_000247695.1 Heterocephalus glaber | reverse complement strand
ATTTCATTTTTTCCAGATCCCCTTTTGTTGCCAGTTCAGTGGGTCCAGGTGGTTGAGTATCAGAGTGTTCCATCTCATTTCCCTTTGGGTTTGTTGTAGATGATCTGGAAGTCTGGTTTTGAGACTTATTTACATGTTTTCTCATTTCGACTGGGGCGGGGGGCTGTTAGTGCCTGGACGGATTACCTCCTCTGAGCTGGGAGAGGTGGGACAGTGGCCGGGAGCAGGGGTAGGTATGGTGGCCCAAAAGCCCTTTCCTGTGGGCTGGGAGCAGCCGGAGGGATGGTGGCTGGGAAGTCCCTTCGTCTGGACCAGGAGCAGTGGGATGGTGGCTCAGAAGCCCCTCCCTCTGGACCGGGAGCAGCGGGACAGAAGGTGGCCCAAAAGCCTTCTCCTCTGGGCTGGGAGCAGCGGGAGGGATGGTGACCAGGAAGACCTTTTATATGGACCAGGAGCCAGTTGGACAGCAGCACAGAAGCCCCTACCTCTGGGCTTGGAGCAGCGGTACTCAGTACCGTGGTATGGTGGTCTGGTGTCCTCTTGCGTCTTTGTAGTGTGGAACCAGGTGGCTGTACAGAGGAGCAGAGGGGGGTCCAGTGGATTGTTGCTGGGGCACAGGCTGATTTGGCGTGTTCCGTGTGACTTGGGACCTTGGTAGGACGTGGGCAGACCTGCCTGTCTGCAGCAGGGTGATTCAGCATCTTCCACGCCACTCGGGACCCCGGTAGGGCATGCACAGACCTGCCTGTCTGCAGGGGGGTGCTTCGGAGTCTTCTGCGTGACTGGGGACCTGGGTAGGGGATGCACAGACCTCTATTGTGACTTTTATTATTTCAGGGTCTGCTCTTTCCCATTCCCACTTTATAATGGAATTCACACACGTTTTCTTTTAATAATTATATAGATTTTTGAGGGGGTATTAGTTTAAAAGAACTCTGTATTTTTAGAGCAGTGTTACATTCATAGTAAAATTAAGAGGAAAGTACAGAGATTTCCCAGCCTTTGCAGCCTCCCGCATTATCAGTACCTCCTACCAGAGTTACACATTTATTACAGTTGATGAAATGACGCTGATGCATCATTATCATCCAAAGTCCATAGGGCTCACTCTTGGGTTCACCCTTCTATAGGTTTGGACAAATATACAGTGATACATATCCATCATTGCAATACCATTGAGTGTTTTCACTGTCCTAAAATCCCTCAGTCCTGTACCAATTCATCCTTCCCTCTCTCTTAACCTGAGTAACCACTGATCTTTTTACTCTCTCCATAGTTTGAATTTTGCAGAATGATGTATAGTTGGAATTATACAAAATGTAGCCATTTCAGATGGCCTTCTTTCACATAGTAGTAAGCATTTAAGGTTCATTCAGATCTTCTCATAGCTTGAGAGCTCATTTCTTTTTAGCACTAAATATTTTTTCATTGTGTGGATGTACCATAGTTTACTAATTCACTTACTAACTGAAGAATATCTTATTTGTTTCTAAGATTTGGCAAATATGAATAAGTCTGTTATAAACATTTGTGTGCAGGTTTCTTTATGAACATAATTTTCAACTTCTTGAAGTAAAGAGCATAATTGCTGGATTATACGGTAAACGATTATGTAGTTTTGTAAGAAATTGTCACAGTGGCTGAACCATTTTGCATTTCCACCAACAATGACTGAGAGTTCTTGCTGTTGCATACTCTCACCTATCAGTGTACTGAATGTGGGCTCTTCTTACAGTGTGTTGTGTCAGTTTACATTTCTCTGGGGACATATAATGTGGAATATCTTCTTTCATATCATTTATTTTTCTGTGGTACATTTGGCATATATTCTGGTATATAATGTGAGATATGGATGCAGTTTAATTTTTTTCCGGCGGCTGTCTAGTTTTCCTAACATTTGTCAAAAAACCTATCAATTCCCCCATTGACTTAAGATACTACCTTGCCATATGTTTTTTGTGTGCAGTTGAGTACATTTCTTAACTTTTTATTTTATTCCTTTGCCATGTCTGTTAATTCGTGGAACAAAAACCACACTCTTTTAAGGCTGAAGCTTTATAATCTGATGGGGTTTATCCCATCCCACCCCAGCATACAACACAGAAACACACATAGCTTTTCTTTTCAAGGTTTTCTTGGTCGTTCTTTATTTGTTTTGTTTTAAATGTACTTAATATTTGAATTTTAAAAACAACAGACCTAGTTGACATCTAGATATTTAGCATTTCTTTAGTATTTCTAGGGACTTTATCATCTAGCATTTACCAATATTTTGTTTATGTGTCATTCATGCCCATGCATTTTCTGTTTGTTAGGTGCAGAATTTTGTATGTATATCACAGACAATAACAGGAATTTAAAGTTTATGTGGCAATCTAAATCAAGTCTGTAGAAGATTCAGAGATACCTTAGAATTAAGATTTCCTATCAGATGTTCTTCATGTTAGTCACTGAGTTGATGGCTGGAAGATAGAGAGAGGATTCATCATCAGTCTTTTAAAGATGTTTTATCATCTCAGAAAGATAGAAGTTGTTTTAGGTTGAGGTGAGAAAAAGAATGGAATTTAGTAATAAAGAATGAGACGTGGTCTTGAAAACTATGAAAAAATAGCTTGTCTTGTACTGTTTTTCTCAGGATATGCTGAGTATAAAATCAAATCATGTTTTAATAGTTTCTAAGATGCAAATGTGTACATTTACAATAATAGTGTTTTCTCTCAACTCTTTTTTTAGGTAAGTGATGACCTTATGCTTGGATATATCAGCTTCAGAAGGAATGGGTGTTTTAGGCTTTATCCTCACCTCTGCTCCTGCATAGTAAGTGCTGTTCCTCATGTGTACTGTGGTACAGTGTGGGCAAAGGGATTGGCTTGGCAAGAAAAACTAGATAATTTCATGTAAACCCTTTGCCTCTTTTACTTAAATTTGTGTTTTGTGTAGAACTTTTTATATGTGTGGTCTCTGAGATTATAAAGAAGGATAAAAGAACAGGGTTCCTGTTTTCAAGAAGACTGAATTTCCATTAAGGATATATTGAAAAGAACTTGGGTTTTGTTAATTTTGAATTCTAGTCTTCCATTACTAATTTTGTGATAAGTCAGTTGTATATCTTTTTCTTTCCCAGTTTCCTCATTTACTAAGTGTAGATATAATGATATCTGTCTGCCTCATCAGGTTTTTGGGAAGATTAAATCAGGGAATTAGCTGTGTTTATCACAGTACTTCTGTATACAGATGTTGTTCCTCATTTCCTCTTTCCAGCTCCAATTCTTTACCCAGATACTCAATTAATAGCTAGGTCTAGAATGTGGGAAAATAGAGAGCTTCTCTCCTCGTGATACTGAAGTGTCTTTGGCTGAGATTCAGGGAATCTTGGAGACCAGGCACCAGAGGATTTTGTGAAAGAATCTGTAGTGGGTCTAAGAAGGCACTTTGCAAAGCAGCAAAACATCTCCTTGAACTTCATACTCACATTAGAAAAGCCTACTTCAGTGTGGCTTAGGTATTGTTCACAAGTGGCTGTAGTTGAATCCCTATGAATATGTTAGAATTTTATGTTGGGAAAAATAATCCTTTGTTTAATCTAAAATAGAATTTAAACAAATGAATAAAGAACGTAAGCTGAGATCATTTGATATCATGCAGTTCTTTAAATAATTATCACGTTGTTGTTTGGAATTATCTAGCTATCTGCTGTAGCAAACAGATGAGCGGTCGAGAAGTGGAAGTATTCACTGTTTCATTTTGAAAGTGAAAGAGAGCTATGCCTGGGCTAGGAAGACATAAATCGGAAAAGGCAGAATGAAATGAAAGCAAGGGTACTTTAGTGTGTGTGGCTCAAACACTTCTTACCCAATGGCATATGAGGCCTAACTAGAAATGTCCGTCTCTCTAAGGAGAGGTTAGGGCTAAGGGAGACTACAGTTCACTGCACATTCGGAGACTAAAATATCTCCAAATTAGTTCCAGTGAATCATTTCAAATTATTTTAAAAGCCCTTTATATTTTAATCAGAGCCTATTCACGACCAGTTAATTTGGATGGTGTGTTCTAAAATTACTTTTCTCCAGTGATGTGTTGTGTCATTGCCATAGAATGCAGAAACCCTATGGAGAGGGGACTTGGAAAATCTGAAAGTACCGAGGAGCTGTTGATCTCAGTCAAGTTTTGCTGGTTTGTTAAGAGTTTGCTCTTGCCATCTGATCTAGATAAGAGGATGAGTTATGCTACTTTTGTAGAGAGGGTGGTTGTTTCCACAAAATTCCAACAGTATAATTATTTTCGGGAAGACTTGCTCCAATGGCATTGCTTAGTTTAGGAAAATTGTTTTAGTAGCCTTAGATAATTTCAAAATGTTTATCCATAACAGTATTTTACCAAACTTTCCTACAATTAGTAAAAATTGTATAGAACACATCTTTAGTCATTATATAAACACCATGGAGTACCATGTCCCTTATTGTTAACTTTAGAAGAAAGAATAAGTGGCTGGATCACATGTTGGGACAAGTTAAACTTCATGTTGTATTATTTTCACTTCAGAAATGTTGAAACTGAAAGTTTTAAGAAAGAGGACCTGCTTGAGCTTACACAGCAGCGTAGTGACAGAACTCTGACCCAGTGCTTTACTGATGGCAGTCTTCATCTTCTACTCCTCTTGGATTGGGGAAGTTCTTCCTACTTAGCTGTGGCATTCTGTATCTTCCACTGTGTGACTGGGAGGGTAGAGGCTGCAGTATCTGCGTGGAAGCTGTTTATTTTACACTTAACTAGGTCAGAGGAGTCATTCATGCTCAGTATTTCCATGATTTCTGCCCTAGTTACCAGAATCCACATCTTGGGTTGATGTTGTGCATTACTTACTAGTTAACATTCTTCTTCAGGGAAAGAAAATAGGAGAAGAAAGAGATGGACAGGATGAGTTTTTAAATTATAGAACTAAGTAGCAACTGGTAGACAAGAATTTTTTTGGCAGTTTGTTAGAATCTCATTTTAAAGCAATAACATACTCAGAGTTGTATTCAAACACTGAGATAAATGCATCAACCTAAATTCATAGTTTTGTTTTTTTTAATGTAGCTGCTAATTATTGAACATAACGAGGCTTATTCATAATTTCTTTTCTCCTGCTTGATAGCCATAATCCTGTATTTGTGCTGTCATCCCCATGGTAACAGACTAATGTCTGAAACATAAGATTATTAAACACAGAACAGTACATTTAAATAATGTTAAGGTTCTGACTTGCACAGAGACTTTCACACTGGGGCAAACTTCAAAAAAGAGAACACTTACACAAAAAGCAATTTACTTGGCCAGTAATGTTTAGTATTCCCACAGCTATTATGGAAGAGATTTGTTTGAATTATAGCCTCTTTCTTCTCAACCCATCATCTCCTTTGGCTTTGCAGCCAAGTCTTAATCTGGTGTTTATGATGTCAGCCTATTGCCATGGGAGTTATTCTGTCACAAATGTATTGTGACTTCACTGCAGGAAAGAGGCAGAAGAAAATTTAGGCCGAAGGAGAACAACTCTAAAGTTAATCTCCAGCATATCTGTTCTGTAAAGAAGTATTCCTTTCACCTTTATGTGCTCTTAAAAAAAAGTTAAGTGATGCTTTGTTGAAGGTTGGCCCATCATAAATGTTGTTGAAATGACTGAAATGCCAAAAGCCAGCACTAAGGAAAAAATGTTATGTAGCTTGACCTTAGGTATTTGAAGAGTGGTCAAGATTTATGTTTTTAATCCTATGCTACTATAATGAAGCACAACCTTGTTTGTAGTGCATAAATTGATACGGCATTTTTTCCTGCTTTTCTTGTGAGAAAATTGCTTATATCTTAAATCTAATGTGATTGTATGCTCAAGGACGTGCTTCCTGCCTTGTGCCCTTTGCTTCTACCGCCATTAGCAGCTACATCTTTAGTATTCATGGGCTCCTGTGGAAGCTCTGCCAAATGGAGAGGTGTCTTTGAAGCCAAATTTTGTAGTGCTCATAACTGCGTTCACATTATGGTCCCTCGGGGACTCCTTCGTCGTTTGTTATCTGGGACATTCTCCTATTTGAATGGCATAAATATCTAGACTTTTTCCTAGGGATAAAAGATTTCTGCAGATTTAAGCTAAGTGCACAGGTGGTGCTGTGTACGTGATGAATTTTTTTTTGTCATAAACTAGTAGTACAAATAGAATCCATATATGTTAAGCTATTTTTTTTCTTTCTTTTTCTTTAAATGCAGGATACAGGAAGAAATTGAAGGGGAATGAAGTTCTATGCAATAAATAAAACCTTTTTGGGCTATATTTAAGTAATATGTACAATTAGAAAATTAGCTATAACAAGTGTGTCTTTTATGTTGGAATTACAAAGTTTAGGAAATTTTTCTCTCTCCTCCATCATTTTTTTGGGGTACTGGGGATCAAACTCAGGACCTTGTGCTTGTTAGGCAGGTGCTGCACCGCTGAGCTGAATCTCTGGCCCTCTCCTCCATCTTTGAACTTTATAGAGAATTTTAATGTAGTTTTTCTTATTAGAGTAAACACTAAGGTAGGCAAGGCTAAGCAAGTTTACATTCTTTCTTCAAATATCTCTTTCTAATTGCTGTCAATTTGAAAATGGTAGTCACCTTGGAATCTGCATAACCTCATTTTGAGTTTGTCTTTCCGTTATCTCATCTAAATCAACATCCTTCTTCAAGAGTAGAAACTCATGTTAGCATAATATGCCATATACCTTTATATTGATTCTTTTCAGGTTTTGTGGATCCAGCTTCAGAAGCAGCACTGAGTGTGTAAATGATTTTAATAAAAAAGCAAATATAAAGTAATGTATTGGGTTGGTGATTATCCCTCCCCCCCTTCTTTCTTGTCATTCTCTAGACTGACATCTATTGTAAATCTTGGAGGTGAAAGAATTTTGTTTCTGTATTTTGTTAGTGACTCCCAATCCCCGATGCTGGATTTCTATACCAAAGATACTTGTTTGAGAAATTGACCTGGGCTTTGGGATTTTTAAAAGATCGCTAGATGATTCTAATATATAAGCTAGTTTGGAAAGCCATTACTTTTTATGTAGTAATTGCTGAAAATTGAAATATCAAGGGAAAGTCTAAAGATATATAATTGATTTTTACAAATCATCTATGATCCACCTGCTTTATGTCAAAGTTGCCTGGAACCCTCTCATTTCCTCTCTTATAAATATACTGTAACCAAAAGTTTCTTACCTGCTAATTTTTCTTGTTCTTCTGGAATGAACAATGGGTGAACATTAATTATTTCTGATGTTTTCTTTGACATCTACCTTTGTTTTTTTTTAATTTGTAAAATTTTAGAAAAATTTTAATTAAGACTATGAAACAAAAAAAAAAATCACACAATTAGTAGGGAAAAGGACAGAGATCTGTTTTAGAGACTTGGTTATCACTGAAAATTGAACTTTAGTTTCTGACATTGGATTCCACACTGTGCATCATCTCTATATTGTGCTCAGCCTGCATGCAAATTGTTTTCCTTAAGCTCTTTATAAATGATGAGATGACATTAAAAGAATAGTTTAATCATGTTTTTGTTTTTCAATATGTAACGCTAGAGGAGATGAGGAAAAATAGAATTTCTTTATCTCATAAACCAAAGTACCTTTGCAATGAAGTTCTGACTAAAACTTAACCCGGCATTTTTTCATTTATCTTGGATATTGCTTTTCACATGTCTCGTGGTTTTTGTAAACATGATTTTCCCTCTGGAACTAGATAGAAGCAAAGGTTATAAAGAAAAGTGTTGGTATCCAAGCATCTTGCTTCTGATGTTTAGCCTTAAGAAATATATTTGAGCTTAAAAGAAAAGTAATAGGTTTGCTTTAATTTTCTTACTTTCCCTTTACATTCTCTTTTACTGCACTATGGATAGCCCTGAAAACTTGATTTAGATAAAGATCTGATGTGATTTCATGAAGCAGTATTGTCAGATGACTGCAAAGGATGCTCATGTCTCTGTTGATACAGCTTTGTAGATCTCCAAAGAGCATATGCAGAATTAAGTTGCTAGATCTGGATCTGTGAGCACAGCCCTCATCTTTGTTTTAACCTGTGTAGAACAGGGCTTCCCTAGGATCTTGAATAGTTTTTTCTTCTGATCATCCATGAAGATTTTTTAAAAAATAAATTCAGCTCTTTCTTATTGGATGGTTTATCATTGTGCTCAATGACTCTATATTTGGGTAATTTAGTGAAAACTCCATTTCTTATCAGAAATTTTAGTTAATGTTCAAGGTAAAGATAGTACTAATGCACGAATACTTTGCTTTTTTCTTTTAAACTTTGGTCTTTCTCTTTCATAGCTATGCCTACAAATTCCCTGTCAATTTTTTTTTTTTTTTTTTTTTTTTGTGCTGGGGATTGAACTGGGGTTGTTGGGCTTGTGAGGCAGGCAGCGGAACCACTGAGCTAAATCCCCGGCCCCTTCCCTGTCAAATTCTATATTGGATTTTAAAAGACAAATCTTCATAACATGATTTGGCATGGAAAAGACTCTCTATGGTTATTGATGGCTTATGTTTTGGGCTTATTTTTTGTTATTTTTTATTTAGAGGGGAATAAAGGTGTTCTATTTCTTTAAAATGCTGTCATCATCCTTTAAGATACTGTTAACCTCACCACTTTTTTGATAAGACTATTTTCTAAGCTTTACTCCTCTTGTTAATAATGAGAACCATTGGAAGTATACTTTATCCCAGTTCTTCTGTGAAATTTTTCATTTTTTTCTGATTATAAAAGTAGAACATGTTTAAGCCAGGTGTTGCGGCACATGCCTATAATCCCAGCATTAAGGAGGCTGAGGCAGGAGGATTGCCATGAGTTCAAGGCCAGCCTGAACCACATAGTGAGACCCTCTCTCAAAAACCAAAACCGAAACAAAACAAGAACATGTTTATTTTAATACAAAAGAAAAAAGTATAATTTAGAGAATAAAATTTACCTGTTATCCTATAAATTCTTGATATTAATGTTTTCTATTTTTCATGCATGGTTCAGTTTAGAGTTCATTTGATTTGATTTATTTAATATATATTATTTACCATTGTTCATGTAAAAATTTTTGTAGCATATATCTAAAGATTGTATAATAATTGATTTTCTGATGTACCATAATTGACTGAGCTGCTTTTCTATTTTTAATCCTCCAGATTGTTTCCAGAATTTCCTTATTGTAAATAATGCTTTGGCAGACATCTTTATATTTGATCTTTATTTCTTTATTTCATTTTTAAATTTCTTTTCTTTTAAATTCTTTTATTGGTACACTTTAGGTATACAATACATTTACTTTTATCATTGGGTGCTTGTACCTGTACATGATGTATCTTAGTTCTTATTTTTTTTCATTACCTGTGCGCCCTTCACCCCCTCCACCGTTCCCTATTTACATAGATTTCGTTTCCTTTTTTTTTCTTTTCTCATAATTTTTCCTTTCCCTTCTTCCCTTTACCCTTCCCTTCCCACAGCCTGTACACCTTTGGACCTTTTCCTATGTCAAATTATCAATTATTCATTTTAATCATTTTAATCCTTATTTATACTTTCAGTTTCTCACACTAGAGAAACTATTTGGTATTTACACGTGTGCCCTATTTATTTCACTTAAGAGTATGGCCTCAATATGCATCCATTTAGCTATAAATATCTCTAGTTTCTCATTCTTTATGGCTGAGTAGTACTCCATTTTATAGAAAAGCCTCATCTTCTTTATCCAGTTTTCAGTTGATGGGCACTTGGGCTGTTTCCAATCTTTAGCTATTACAAACTGTGCTGATTTTTAAATTTCTAACTACTTCTTTATAGTAAGATTTCAGAACTGAAATGCCTGGGTCAAACATAAGAGCTTTTTTCACTTTAGTCTCACAATGGTTATTTTAGTTTCACTTCTAGCTGGGAACAGCTGTCTTACTGCAGTGTAATTGTGTTTGGGAATATTCATTTGTAAAGTCTTGGATAATTCTGCAATGGAAAAATATAATTTTGTTGCATTTATTTGCTATTGGTGAGGGTTTTTTTTCTTCCAAATGTTTATTGATCATTTGCTCTTATTTTTAACAATTGTTTAGGCTCTTTACCCTTTTCTGAATCAGCTTTAGAATGTGTGTGTCAGTGTGTGTGTATGATGTCTAATCAGTGTAAATAGATTTTTTAGAGCAAAAATAGCCCTTTGTTTGCCCTCTTACAAATTTAAAAACATCCTCTCTCAATTTTTGCCTTTTCTGTTTAAGAAGAGATTTAAAAATCATTTAGCTAAATGAATGATTTGCTTATTTAACAGACACTTATTAAATATTGTATGACAAATACTGAGGTATGTTAGTGAATTAAACATCACTTTCTGTAGAATTTATATGAGTGGGAGGGAGTAAGAAATAAAACAGCATAAATGAGCAAGTTAAATAGTTTTTTTAGGATTGTAACTGTTGTGAGAAAATAAAGTCAGTTTAGCAGGATTGGGGGCATTAAGGGGTCACATTTGTAAATTAATGGCCAGAATTGGCCATAAAAGGGAATACGTTACTTGAATTTATTTTTTACCAGTATAGAAATATTTGCTCTCCTGGTGATATTGTCACTGTCTGGTTGCTATTTTGTTTTTGTTTTAATAAATCAGATTATAAACTGGTTATCTTCGGCAGGGTAGCGCCTATGAATCACCTTGGTGCAGAGCCCTCTGGGTCCCTTGCCTGAGGGTCAGGAAGTAGAGCTTCCTGTCTGAACTGGTCAGCTGGAGCTCTGCCTTTAATCTGGCTCCTCCAGCTGTAGCAGCAGTGCTGCCTTCCTGGTCTCTGTGTATCAAATGTGCAAAGTTATGAAAGAAGTTGTGTGTGTATGAGTTAAGGTGGAGAGGCAAGAGGTATTCACCCCCTGGTGAGAAATGATTTACTCTACTTAGCACCAAACCCTAGTGTAAGAGGGAGTTTTCACTTTTCATTATTTGAGTGTTCAAATGCCTAGATTTTTCCCCCCATCTTACTCCTTTTCTTTTGCCGGTTCCTCCTCCTTTTATTCCTACGTCTTTTTCTTGCTTCATTTTAGAATTTGATAATGTTGCTGGGTGTTATTTATTCTCCGTCATAGCCATTATTGTTGGTTTTTGGCTCTGTGTTCCAAGGCCGTTCACATTTTAGAATGGAGCTATGTTTTGTCATTCATCACTCAAGTCTGAAAGACTATTGTAACCATTCTGCTGATAAAGAGCATGAATGTGCAGAAGAAACAGTGGTAAACTAGAGGGGCCTAAGAGTTGTGTTGCCTTGAAAAGGAACATGGGATCATAGAGAAGCTCTTTATTTTTGTTCATTCAAATTGATGAATTCTTTAAATTGTAGCACAGACAAGTTATAAGATTCTAGACACTAATGCACATTGATTTCTTTCACAAGTTTGGAGACAATTGTTGATTCATAAAACATGACAGGAACTTTGGGTAATTGTCAATTGTATAACTATTCTGTGCATTTCTATTGCTTTGCTATCGGCAGTCATTAAATGGATTCAGTTTGAAATCTGAATGAGAAATTCGTATATTCTTATGAATGTGCCTCACATAAATTTTAAATGAAGTGTTTGACTTTTTCATCCAAATCAAGTTGGCAAAAGAATTTTAATTATTTCATTGGCTGAGTTTATGAGATTCAGTTGAAGTTCAAGATTACTCAAACTAGAGAATATTAAGAAATAAATATAATTAAATGCTTACAAATGTGTATCTTAAACAGGAACAGAACTGTAATAATTGTTTAATTTAGGAACTTCCTCTTTTGTTATGTCACACACAGTTCTCTTAATACCCCTTTAAAAAAACAACAGCCTGAACTTTTGGCAGTGACTGTGAAAGTCTGTTAGAAAAGGCATGGTGGAGTGGTCTTAGTTTTCCTTCTACCTTTCAATGAACTAAACATTTACATCTGATCCTTTTTGCCTGCTTTTTAAATTGCAGGTATTCTCTTCCCTTCCTCCTCCTCTCTTTTTCTCCTTCCCCCTTTTCTGTCACTCCTTTCTCTCCCCTCTTCCTCTCTCTCTTCTTCTCTGCTCCTTCCCCCCCCTCTCTCCCTTTTTCAGTGAACATCACAAGGAGGACTCCCATGTGGACACAGGTTCTCTGGACTTTCCTCAGTGTAACACGGCTTGTCCAGTTTCACCTGTGTAGAATATCGGAGTTACTGACTGGGATGGAGTCTGCGAAGTGCAGCCTGACTGTTTTCCCTGAGGTCCTGAGCAAGAGTGGTGGGAAGGTGACCATCTTCTCAACAAGGCACAGCTCAGGGGGAGTGAAAGCACTGTCCCTGTAAGCACCCTCACTTTCCTTTTTCCCTCCTCCCATGAGATGGGGACAGGTGTGCTGGGAAGGCATGAAACAATCCCACTATCTTCTGATGCCTCAGAAGAAGGAGAAAGGAGGTGTCAGTGGCTCCTGAATGTGTGGATTCACACCTCGAAATAAGTTTCACTGAAATCTTTCTCTGAATATGACTCCATTCTTAATTTCATTTCATTTCTCATCTTTGGGACTAAAAGTAGCTCAGATTAGAATTGGATAGCTATACCTTCACAGTATCGGTTACTTATGTAAGTTTCTGAAGTTTTGTAAGTTTCTGAAGAAGTTTTAAGTAAATGTTTTTACTGAATTATTTCAAAAATTACTTTTTAGTCATAAGATTATGCATCAACATTTTATATTTAGAATGTACAGAAAGTAAAAGGGGAAAAGTTGTTAATAAGCCATCTCTTGAGGCAGATGATCAGTGAGTGTTGACATTTTCTTAGAGATCCTTCTAGCCCATTTTACAGATCTTTTCATCTGTCTTCATTACTTATGATCATACTGTATGTATAATCTTCAATTCTGTTGTTTTTTGCTTAATTTTTTTTTTGTTTTTTTGTTTTTTTGATTTTGGTACCGGGAATCGAGCTCCGGTCCTTGCGCTTGTGCAGCAGGCGGCGAAACCGCTGAGCTAAATCCCGGGCCCCTGTTTTTGCTTAATATTGTATCCTGTGTTTCCCATTGCCATAAACTTGTGTTTCCCATTGCTATAATGTGTAAACACATTACAAGAGTGCTTAGTGTTCTTGTGCATTTATGCTACATAATTTAATTAACTATTCCCCTTGTTTTTTAAAAAAATCTTGTGGCATTTTCAATTTTTTTGCCTGTGTAAACAATTCTGTGACAAACATCTTCATGCATAATATTTTCTTCACATTTAGGTTGTATTTCCAGATTAGGAATACTGTGTTATTTTAAATTCACTGGCCTATGTGGGAGAAGACACTGTGGCTGTTTTTTTTTTTTTTTAATTTTAACTTTTACTTGAAACAGTGTTTCATACTTACTGAAAAGTGGCAGCAATAGTACAAAGAACACTGATACTCCCTTTACAGTGAGTCATTTCTTACTGACATTTTGCCCCATTGCTTTGTCTTTGTGTGAAGTCTCCTTCCCTCTTTTTCTCTTTCCTTCTATTTTTCTCACTGTGCTTTTTTTTTCTCCCAGGATAAGTTGCACGTATCATGCCCCTTTGCCTCCAAATAATTTAAAGTGTATTTTTAGAGAATAAGTTTTTCTTTTTTTTAAAAAAATGAAACCATGGTACAGTTGTTAGTTTCATGCAATTTAACATAATACATTTATCTAATCTTCTGTCCATACATCAGCTTGGTTACTTAATCTAATAATGTCCTTTCCTTGCAGTACAGAATTGAGAGCAGAATCACATATTGCATCTACGTGTTAGGTCTAAGTCTCTGTAAAAGGTAACAGAGCTTGGTGTGGTAGTGCATACCTGTTGGCCCAGCACACTGGAAGGCTGAGGCGGGAGAATCAAAAGTTGAAGCCCAGGCTAGGTTAATTTGGCAACTTAGTGAGAACCCTGTCTCAAAATAAAAAATTAAAAAAGGGCCTGGGGGTGGAGGTGTAGCTCAATGTGAAAGCCCTGGTTGAATCCCAGTAGGAAAAATAAGAAAGGGCTGGAGGGCTGTTTTTCAGGCTTTTTGTGTTTTATGACTTTGACATAAAAATCCTCTCCCCTTTTAAAGGTCTTCCTGTAGGTTTTTCTGATATTCACTGATGATAAGAATAAGGCTAGCTACAATAATACCTAAGTGATACATCCTCCTAAAGGTATGACATCCAAAGGTATCTTATGTCCTTCTCTCTTTCCTTGGTAATACTAATTTTGATTATCTAGTCAAGTCATCATCTGATTTTTTTCACTGTATAGTTAAAATATTTTTCTTTTTAATTAAAAAGCAATCTGTGAGGAAACATTGTAAGGTCATGCAAATATCTTATTCCTGTTTTTTAAAGTTTTCCCTTAGACTCATTGATGATTCTTGCTTGACTCAGACTCTTGTCTGTGATGATTTTCCAACCATAATATTCCATCAGCATTCATCAGTGAGTGGTGGCATTCTTTGGTGCAGAATCTCTCCACCAATCCTGGCACCATCTTCGTGCTTATCTACAGACCTCTCTGTCAATCACATGGACTCATGGACCCCTCCTTGATCATTTATTATTTCTTTTCTAATTATTTTGGTATTCACATTCGCCTAGATTTCATCAGTACACCCTGGATTTCAGATTATATCTTGTGTCGTTTTGACTTGCTTCCACCATTTTTTCAGCATAAGTTTTTTTCTGGAATCTAGGCTCATCTTGTACCTTCTCTGCCATAGTTTTTTAATCCACTATTTCTCTGAAGAATTCTGGTTACTCTTGGAAGAGAATGAATCAGAAACCAATATTGTGATGCTAGGTGTACTACTTATAGTGAATTCACTTCTAGGCCTTTTTAGGAGACAGGAAAAATAATTCTTCTTACACATATGTGTGTACGTATGTTAGGAGTTACGATTCACAGTTGTCCTTCTAATTCTAAACCATTTCCCATAGAGGATTATTATCTTTATTGTATATTGTTTTCTTCTTCCACAATGAAAACCCTGGCTCCTAATGAATTTGCTCATTTACTCAAGTCCTGTAATACATCTAAAAATAAATTCAGAATTGTTTCACCCATACCACTACAGAGAACAAACCTCCTAAAAAAAGTCCAGGGCTTGTCTGCTGTCTTTCTTCCATACCTTCTTTGAAAAGAATATATAGTAAAATTCTGAAATAATAATTTATATTGCTCTTACTCTTTCCCCTTCACAATGGTTATTAATTTGAATTACATTTGGACCTGTTTACTTCCTTCTTTTTTTGGAGATAGTTTTGTCATGTAGTGGAACTTGGCCTTGAACACCCACTCCTCTTGCCTGAGCTTCCAAGTATTGGGATTAAAGGTGTGTGCTCCCAGGCCTGGCTTTTGCTTTCAATTTCAGGTTTTTATTTGTTCCCCACCTTTGTTTAATAATTTTAGTTTAGAATCTTGTAGAATACTCACATTTTTTCCAAATTCAAGATGTATACTACAAAGAGGTAGATTATACATTTTTTTCTAAAGGAATACTAAGACATGTATAGCTGCTGGAGTTGGTCATTGGTCATTTGCTTAAAGAAAATGTGATTAATTCTCTTAAAGTTTAAAATTATCACCTTACTTTATTCTTTATCTTCTAGTTGTGTGTGTGTGTGTGTGTGTGTGTGTGTGTGTGTGTGTGGTGCTGGGGACAGATCCCAGGGCTTTGTGCACACTAAGCAAGTGCTTTACTGTAGAGCCATCCCTACCCCCCAGGCTTCTACATTTGATTTTTAAACAGGCATACATCTTAGGAATTTAAAGGGAACTGAAAACAGCTCTTGATCCTTGCAGCCAGTCTCAGTTTTTTCTGTAATGGAAAATGTTTATGTTTAGTTCCCAGACAAGGCAAGGGCTACCAGGTCCTTCATGACATACTCGATCTGTATATGTTGGTGACTATGTTCCCTGATGCTCTACTCATCAACTACCCCTTTTCTTCTTTGTCTCTAGCTTAGCAGTGATACATTTCATTAGTTCTCACTCTTGTAGTTTAACTTTGAAAACATCTTTGAATGGTGGATATATGAAATCTATGCATTTTTTAAGAATTAAACTGTTGAATGTATGTCTTTTTATATCAGTAAAGCTAAAATATATGTAACACAAAAGGCTGACAAATACTCTAGCTTTATGTGGAATCTAACTGTTCTCCCACTTTGGGTCATGATGAGATTTTTAGGCTTAAAACAAAAAATGTTTGGCATTTACAAACTTTACCCATGAGATATTCTCATTGCCTGCTTCTCCTTCAGAAATATAGTTGGGGTTTGTGGAAAGATGGGTTCATGATGTCAGGTAAAAGAGCTGAAAACCAAGACCAGGCCAGGCCACAACAAACCTTTACTGCAGGGAAGATCTGCTGGGACTGTCTCTAAACAAAGTACAGACAAAAGCAGTATGGCCTGGACAGGGAGGGCTTCTTATAGGAGCTGGGGTGGGGTTGAGTAAGGTAGTGGCTAGGGACTGGAGAAGCCTGTGATGTCACTAGTTGCTAGGAGAGCAAGTATTAGGTTACTCTTTTGGTGGGAATAGGGGCATGCTGGGAAGAAGGTTGTCCCTTGGTGGGAGAAGCCATCTTGGGGTGGCTTTAGGTATGGAGCAAGGCATTATGGGAAGAAGAAGGCAGCTAATATATATAGCAGCCATCCTAAATCGGAGGGAAATCTATCACATAACAGTTAATCCTGGCTGACTTAATGAACTACCACACAGTTTACAGTGAAACCGTGTTGCAGGAAAGGTCTTGATTTGTGGAATTAAGGGTAGCAAGAAATTTCACAATTGCTCCTTTCATTCCAGCAGGTAATCTTGTTAGAAGTAACCCATGTAATCTTGATATCTGCATATGCCAAGTTTTATTCTGTTCTTATATAGGAAATACCAGTGTAGAAGAAGAAATAAAGTAGTAGATCGTATACCAAAGGCACTGTGGAATTAGTATCTTGACCACTGTCAGCAAGTTTTATTTATATTTTTGATACTTGTCAATTATAACTCTTGTAAAACAAACATTGGAGATGAATATGAGAGAAGGCTAACTTTGTAAAGCTGATGAGTTGATCTAGCTGAGTGGTGAAATACTTTACTTGCATTTGGGAAGAATTTTTTGTTGGTTGTAAAATCTTTTTGATTGTTAGCCATGAGTTAAATAGTACCCAAGGTAGGTTTTCTTCTTTAATCCTTCACATTTTCCTAGTGAGAGACAATTAAAAATTGGTCAGCTTCATATGTATTAGACTTTGTACATATTCCATGACAAACAAAACATAAAAAACATAGTTTTGAATGCATATATAATAGAATAATTGAGATAATCCTTTGAAAAGTATTTCCCTTAGTAGAGTCATGTTAATGACATTGGCTGGCTGGCTGGTGTCCTCACTGCCTGTTTCAGCTATAAGAGAAATTAACAGGTAGTGACCTGTATTAAAAGACTCAAACATAGGAGAAGCTTTGAAACATCTTTAGTATTTCATTCAGGAGCAGTAAATCCTGTTCTCACAATTTGATATTTTTAACATGTCAAGTTCTTGAGCTTTTTTCCCCACCTGTATTTTTTTTGGGGGGGGCGGTACTGGGGATTGAACTCAGGACCTTGCACTTGTGAGGCAGGCGTGGTGCCACTGAGCTAAATCCCTGGCCCTCCCACCTGTATTTAATGTGTTAGTTATTTCATTCCTGTTTTTAAAAAAACTCTTTAATTGAAAATCAATCTGTTTCTTTAAAAATACATTTTAAAAATTAAATGCATGCGGTTGAGCTGGGTGGTAAAAGCTAAAATGAGTATGAATGTATGTTTTCTGTAAGGGTTCTGAAAGCAATAATAGGATCTCTTTAAAGCTCTACTGTATAGGGAGGTGAGTGATCCATCAAAGGCACAGTCTTGGATTTGGGTCTTCTGTTTAGATTAGGAGTGTTAAGAAAGATGGATGGTAAATGTCTTTCAGCTGCATTGTCCCCAAAACATGAAATGAAATCTAAAGACTCTCAAAGAAGGTTTCAATTACACTAGCAAATGACTTGAACAAGAATTGGGTAAGGGGAGGTCATGGACCAATGGAATGCCGATTGTGGATTTATATTGTTTAAAATGAAAACATTATTTCCATTAACCCCTTTCCTCTAACACCTCCTCCAGAGTTATTTTCAGATTGCACATTTGTAGGTGTTAGTCATACTTGATAGAAATACCTTATCACTAGTGTGAATTGCACAGCTTTTCCACGGAGTATTTTTTTTTTTTCCCTTGTCCAATACAAAGTCTAGGGTTTCATTTGGGTAATCCTCTGGAAAGATCCTAGCACCCCTGTGTTCTCCAGACTTGATTTTAAAATGTGGCAGCAAGCTACCCAGTTGTAAAGAAGCATTTCTAAATGTTTTAATTAGAAACAGGATAAATGGATTCTGTGTTGTGGTTGCCTGTGATAACAGCTAATCGACTGCCAAATCACAGTGTGTACTTGAGTTTAGGGAGGGAAAATTCTAAGTTTAAGGGTGACTCTCCGTGGATTTGTTGTTAACTGTCAATACGGGTTTTGAGTCTGGTTTTGGCCTATCGCGGCAAATAGAGAAAAGAGTTGGTAAGCAGAAGATGAAGCATCCTTTTAATGAGTTGGCTGTAGTGTGCACTCAGGGCAGGCACTTTAAAAGAGCACCATTAATTTGAATAAAACAGGAGAAGGTAGGTACTTTGTACATCCATAAAGCACTGAAGGGGATAAATCCAATTATCTGTTCAATATTTAATGGCCATAAAGTTAAAAATTTTAAAGGCAGTACCGCAGAGACTGCTTAGTCAATTCTGTCCATATTATTTTTGACATTCAAAAGTCAAGGTAGAATAGCTGTATCGAGGTGAGCACTCATCACACTGGTCTGGTGATTTACTGGTGATGACCCTGGGATTTGTGTTTCTTTACACAGGTGAAGATCAGTTACATTTTTATTTTTTTAATCTTTTTTTTATATTTTAGGAGCGCTTGAGGAATCTTTCTGAGCTTTCAACCTATTTCTTTTAGTCCCTTGCTGTTAGTTCTGGGTATGAAAGGTAACTAAGGATCATTGATTAAAAATTTTTTAAGAAAAGAATCCTGGAATAAAAGATTAGCTCTTTGGACGCAAATAATGCTCTTTAAAGAAAACAGGTTTTTTTTTTTCTTTTTAAAAATACTTTAAAAATTTCTATCTGAGGAATTCTATTAAAAACTATTAGATCACAGCCTTGTGTTTCAAAGCACATTGTGGGGAGGAAAGATCGTTTTTTAATTCTGCAGTCTCACTCCATTCTCCAGCCGGCCATAGCCACTGATGCAGGTGGGCATTGCTCTAACAGGGTTCACAGGGAGCTGAATCATAGAGCTTCTATGAAAATCAATGCAGTAGTAACAGTTGGAATGAATGTCAATATGACAAAGTGATTTTGTGATATGGTCTTGAAGCTTTATTCTTCTTGCCTATTAACTAATAGAGGATCCCAATTAGCCATTAACATGCTCTAACCTTGCATGGCCCCAACTCTAGAAGCATATCAGTAGTATCTCAGAGAATGTCACTGCTCCTTACCTTTTTACTAACTCTGTTTTATATATTTTCTTTTGCAGTGACTGTTCTGTTTGTGCCTATTACATGTTTCCTGGGCATTGAATCCCTTGCAGGGTGGCTTCAGTTGCCTATAGCTTTTTGATTTTCATTTATTTTTAAACTAGTAGTATGTATAGATAAATTTTGACATAATGAAGGTGTTCTGTTAAAATGTCATAGGGCAATTAGGCAAGAGAATAAAGAAAGATTAAAGAAGCAAAAGTTAATATATTACATAAATTATGGGGCTGGGGATTTAGCTCAGTTGTTTCACTACCTGCTGCTCTAGCCCAAGGACCGGAGTTCGATCCCCAGTACCAGAAAAAAACCAAAACGTGAATTATGAAATGCTTAATAGGCCTTTTATGTTTCAGACATGTCAAAGTTTTAGGAAGGGCCTGCTAGTTGTGAGTGGTTTTGAGTCTCTGGCTTTCCTTGAAAAACATTTAAAGTCCTTTTCTTTTGCTTCCCATTTCTCTTGAAAGGGAGAGTTGGTTGCTTTACTGTATTTTCAAATGCAAATTCAGCTTATCCTTGTCACACAACAGTCTCCAAGGATGATACTTGCTGAAATCTAAAACCATTTAGTGTTCCTGGATCTTATAGCCTTAAGTAGATTGTTCCATGTTTTGTTTCAAGTGGCTTGGGTGATCTGGCTGTTGAACTAGTAGAAAGCTTTGTTTTCTTAGTTTTCTAAAAAGAAAGTAAAGGTGAGAAAATAATGATTTCCTGGATAATTCAAAGAGAGATTTAACATACAAATCCCTAACATGCTACTGTACAAGGATTTCCAAATCAGCTTATGTTACAACTCAGCATGATGATTGTTAAACTCATTTATTTTTAAAGAGCTTTTATATGTGATACATGTTTAAAAAGCCAAAAAGAGAGGGACTCAACACCACTTTTCTTGAATATGACATACATATTCCTGAACTTTTTAAATGGAATATTTCATTGGTTTGCCCACTTAAATCCATGTAGGCTTTAGATGGTAAGTTTTTGAGGATAGGAACTTTTCTTTTGTATTTTATATTTCTAGAACATAGTGTGTCTTTCTTGTGTGATCACCACTTCCATATCTTTTTATTGCCAGTATTATTTATACAGTATTTCTCCTTAAGTTGATTTACGTTTTTATTCAACCTCATTAAAATCACTGTTGGTGAAGAAATGACAAATTTGTTGAGTTGTATCTTATTTTAAAGCATTTAAATTAAAATTCCAGTTGTTAAAATGTATGAAATTTATGTACCACTGAAAATATTCTCATGTATCATATTTGAGAAACAGAGCCTATCAAGGTGTTGTACACTTTCAAATCTGGTATTTGTTTAATTGTGGAGGGGTAGGAATGAAACTTATTGTGTATTTTGTGTATCAAGTCTGTTTTCAGTACCTTAGAATAGTTCTTTTCTCTATTCCTTGTAACATCTCAATGAGGAAGATGTCCCAGTTTACACATAAGGAAACGGAGGTACGGAATGATTAAGTGACCTTCTCAACATCAAACAGTTTAGTAAAAACTAGAGCTAAGGTATGAACCTAGATCATCTGATTTCAAAGTCTGTGCTGCTTTTGGTACATGTTGCAGACTCCTAGTAATGAATTAACCTTTGCATTCCTATAGCTCTCTGCTTTCCTGTCGTTAATTCTCTGGAGTTAGGAGAGAGTTGCTCCTGAACAATATTTAGTTTGTGATTTCCCTCTGAAAAGGCATTTTCCATGTTCCTGAATGTTGTCCTTCCTTTCCTTCCTTTTAAGGCATGTATGAAAGGGAACATTTCTGAGGGGCACATGTATGTTTTAGAGATAGTCTTTCTGTAATTGTTGTTCATTTTATGTATACTACGTCATATACTTTGGAGACACAGCTTGGAGATGATCTGATCCAACTCACCACCTTTATCCCTAAACATCACAGACTTTCAAATCATACGCCTGAGTTTCCTTTTCAGCATAGATGTATGATCAGCCGACCTTTGCTTGATTACCTCTAAATATGGAATTTCACTATGGCCTTTTAAACTGTTACTAAAAAACAAGAGAGCTAATTTCCTAGTAGGAAAAGGAAAAAGAAGCCTAATATTTCTTTGATTTATTTATTTTGGTGGTAGGGAATAGAAAAAATTGTTAAAATACTGTTTGCCTTTGGATACATTTAGAAAACATATTTCCTCTTAAATAACTTAGTTCCTATTTCAAACAATTATTAGGATTTCATTTTCATTTGTCTAGATGGCACACTCAAAGATTGTTTAATGGGATCACTTACATTGATGGATGGTTTAATATTTTGACGATAACACACAGTAGCACTTAGAATAAGGACTGGCATGTGAAGAATGTGAATATTTCAGCTTCAACAGCAGAGCTAGTGTAAGTGTAGTTTTGTGTAACTTATCTTTAGCTGCCAACTGACCAAATTATACTTCCTTTTCCCCTGCAGATTAAATATTCTTGGTTTCCTGTCTGACTTATTTTCTAGATTCATCTTCTGTCTTCCAAATTATGGAAAATGAGGAAATAGAGGAACTGAATGTCTTCCTTTCTGCTTGCAGACCTGGGTTGCTACTGAGCCCTGGGAATCAATACACGAACCAGTGCATCGTCATAGCTCACTCCAAATAAGGTGTTTTCACCCCATTGATCTGGCCTATATCTGTTGATTTTGTTAAACAGTCTGTACTGCAAGGGGAGGAAGAAGTTGTTATTTTATTATTCCCTCATAAAATTAATTGGTGCCTCAAATAAATATTATTAAAAATACTGTATTTTATAACATACGAAGATGATTAATATAGTTTCAGTATGGAGCTCTTATACTTTGTATGTTTATGTCAATAAACTCATAAAATTTCGAAAATGAAATGAGCCATAATCTCATTTTTAGTCTCAAAAGGTAAGAGTTGATCAGAGGTGGTGACCACATAGTTCCCCAAAGCGTCAACAAGTGAATAATTTAACATGCCTGCACAGAATTTTGCTCATTTCAAGAAACTTGGTCACCTCCCCTTCCCTACTTGAGGCAGGGAATTTAGCTTTATTGAAGCCAAAAATCTAGTACAGCATTTTGTCAGCTAGAGAATATTTTGGGCTTCTGTATTTTGCCTGTTGTTTTTTTCCACAAATGTGTGAAATGTTGGTATCACAGGAAAACCAAGCTATTTTTGATCTTCTAAAATGTAACTCTATGGTCTCATGCAGGGCTGAATTTCTTTTAATATGCTATTTTCTTCAACCTAACCTTTATGTAAGGAGAAGTAATAAGTTTATTCTCAGTATTGTGGATATTTTAATTGAAGATAAATGAGTTTTCTTTTTAAATGTCTTCAGTATTACATATCTTCCGGTTTATTATCCTAATTTCAGTAGATTGGCAAAGCCAGATAAGCTTAACAACCCTAACCTGATTCAGCATTCATTACTTCTGCTAAATCAAATAAGACCTGGCTAATAGAAACATGGCTTGTGCAGCCATTCTTCAATTTAATTCAAATATTGTACATTGTATTGCACTTCTATATGTATACCAAAGACAAAACTTTATTATCAATTTGGAAATACTCATGCTGCCCTCTCTAGCTAAAGATATTTATCATTTATTGTTAAATCTCTTTGGGGAATGTCTTTAAATTCTTAAATATCAGAGTTGTTGCACAGAATGGATATGGAGCTAGTTCACTGAGTGTGCCATCAAAGGTTAGGAATTTAGGTGTCATTTTACTGTAGCAGAGATTGGCAATTTTTTTCACTAAAGGGCAAGATAGTAAATATGTTAGGCTTTGTGGGCCATACGGTCTCTTTCACAACTACTCAACTCTGCTGTTGTAGTGTGAAAGCTGCCGTAGACAATATGTAAACGAATGAGCATGGCTCTGTTCCAATAAAACTTTATTTATAGACACTGAAATTTGAATGTCATAGAATTTTCATGTGTTGTAATATATTATTCTTTATTTTCCCCCTAATTGTTTAGAAATGTAAAGCTATTCTTAGCTCACAAGCCGTCCAAAAACAGGTGGTTTATTGAATTGGGGTTGTAAGTTTGTTGACTCTTGTTTTTATAGAGACCCATTTTGTAGTGTATTTTTATATTTATATATTTATGTTCTTATTTACTTTCTTTTTTTTTGGTACCAAAGATCGAACTCGGGACCTCGAGTTTGCGAGGCAGGCGGCGGAACCACTTGGCCCTTACTTATATTTTTTATGTGATTTTTGCCATGAATTTGCTTGCTCAGTTTTCCATAGTACAGAAAATATAAATGGGATGCATTTTTCCTGTCCTATTATTTGCCAATTGCTGCTTGGTTTGGCAGAGGACGATCAGGTGCTCAGCTTCTAATGGGAGTAGTTTCTGTTAAGATTTGGTAGTTGCTGTTTATAAATTCTCAAGGTGCAGACAGTGCAGCAGAATTGACTTAACTCATTTTCACATTCTGGGAGATGATCTGTTAGTCTTGAGGATGCTGTCAGTTTTCTGTGTTATTCTCCCTGCATGGTCATTAACAACAGGAGTCCATAAATTGATCCTGGATTTGTATTGTAAGCTGTTGGCCCTGAAAACTTGGTGCACAAACTTGCTGTCAGGGTTTGTATTGATGAAGATAGTCTGAGGTCAGCTTTGCCACTGTACCCTAACCATGTATTACTTGTGTCAGTTGATTTTTAGGTTGCGTTGTAAGAAGGCTCCTATTTTAGACACTTGATCCTAGACACGCTCACCTTAAATATTTACCATACAATAATGAATCATTCGCACTTAAAGTTGGCAATGTCTGTTTGGAAGGATGTTCATCAAAGATTGGATTAATTAATCAGATCCAGATTTTGCGAAATTTCTTTTAGAGTGAAAGTTCAAATTGCTAATCAATGTGAACTCTACCATCTGACATTATGGATGCTTGATTGTCTTTCTTATTTAAGCTTGCTATTAGGCTTTTTTGTAGGAGTATATTCTTATCCATAGATATTTCTAGATTTTTTTTGAGTACTAGCTCTTCACTGGAATAGTAAACATAATGATAGTTTTAGGTATATGAATTATTACTACTCCCCATTTTGAATGATGATTATTTAGCTTTGGCAATTGTAATCAGCTTATTTCTAGAATTAATTATTAAATAAATAATTTAACTAGCTGGCAAATTTCTAAGTTTAGCTAAGTTCTGGTCAGATTGCACTTTAGTTTCCTGTAAGTAACTTTGCCCTTGCTTTACATCATCACAGAAGGAAATTTGACAAAGACATGAGTACTCACTCAGCTCTGGGATGTTTTTATTTTTTTTGTCCAGTAGTTTCCCACCATGAGAATCAGACCTCTCCAAAAATGTTTTACCCTTTCCTTCTCTCCAGTAAGCAAATATTTGCAAATGACTTGAAAATGATTTCAAGTATCAGAGAGCTTTCTTTGACACTAGCCCTGCCATTTTTTTAGGTAGTACACAAAGTTCTGTAGGTCAGCTTGAAATCATAATGCTTGCAAGGAAAAGAAATTAAAATTGACTTCAAAGGACAACTCTGACATGGTCAATTAATAATTAAAACAGTTTTTTAATGAGCTATGCAATTACCTGTATGTCCCCGGAGATGATGGTTTATGGTATTATTGCGGTGCCCTTTCTTTAGTCATGGCGCATGACATTTGTAATTTAAAGTCGGCTAGACATTAAAGTGACAGAACTTTCATTAACCTTGTCTAAAGTTTGCTGATGACAAATGACTTACAAAACATGCTGTTGTCAAAATATATTGCATATTTAAGTACCTCAAAAGTCCTATGAGCTCTGAGAAGCTGTGAGATTCAGAGAGACCAGGGCCACTAGTGTCCTCAGGAATTACCTGACAGGATCCCGGTGCCTGATACAATTTCTTTGTACTCGGGTAAGTGGTATTGCTTCAGACAAGAGCTGATGTACTTTTCCTGGCCCTCCGGTTCAGATGGGTTTTTGTACCACATGATCTGCTTCTATGGACCAGTGGCTTATGACTACTGAATAATTTCTTCTAAATTTGCCTTGGCATGTAAACTTACAGTTTCAGAGGCAGTTTTATTATTTTGACTTGGAACTATTACAGAAATCATGTTTTGTTTTTAGCTTTTCTGGTATCTTTCTTTTTAAATTCTTAGCCATTTACCTGTGCTATGCCATGTCTCTCTTTATTATCCCTGCTGTCCCGTGCCTCTCTGCCTGTCTGACTGTCATAATCCATGCAGAAGTATCTTCTAATCTATGCTGATCAGCATATTTCTAATTTTGTAATCTTCATGTTTCTTCTAGAGGAATATTTGAAATGTTACCAAAGAGGATATTGCTAAGTGAAATCCTTTTATAACAGTAATAAATATGAAGTAATTAACACAAAATGAGCAGGTATTATACATTGAGCTGAGTTCAATTAAGAATACTTAATCCTAGTATTCACAGTTGACAGTACTGTTCCCCCATATACAAATATAAAAACTAAGATGCAGAAAGATTAAATTCTTGGCATACTGTTTCACAGCTTGTAGATGAGCAAGGATTCAAATTCAAGACTGACTCACATCAGAAATCTTGCTTATAACCACTGACCTCTCAACCTCCTTTGACCTTTTCAAAATAAATTGCATATTTATTTGCTATTTTTATTTTTCTACTAAATTATTAATAACAGCCATTTCATCTTTTTATTATACAATATATAGCACATGAAAGTATATTAGCTAGTTAGCTAGCAAGTATGAATTTAATATTCTAAGTGAAAGTTGAGTATTTTGATTTCATTTGAGAGATTAGTTAAAACAATTTATAACTATCTTTTAACCCAACTAGCATATGATAGGTACTTCATAAATATTTATTACTACTACTACTATTACTGTTATACTCCCCGCACTTATTATATCCTGATTCTGTTGCGGGTCTGTGTTCATGATTAGTTCCCATTAAATTGTAGACTACAATTTTCATACCATATTGTTATTTCTTTTACTCGAAGTCCATGAATATATGTGAATATTATAACACATTACAAAATAATACTTCTGTCCTATAGAATATTTCCTTATGCTCATATTGCTGAGTAGTGTAGTTTTCTGCATACTCACTGAAGTATTTTTTAGTTGAAGTATAACATCAGAAGATACAAAAAATACAAATGTACAACTCAATAAATTATCACAAAAACACTTGTGTAACTGTTACTCTAGTCAAGAAATAGAACTTTGCTAGCACCCCAGAAATCTCCTTTATGGCTTCTTAAAAGTACTGCTCTTTTTTCCTTCTCAAATATAACCCAGATTTTTACTTTAATGCTTTAATTTTGTATTTTTTTTCTTTGTGGTTTTGCTTTTGATGTTTTTAAACTTCTTGAGGAAAATGTCAAATGTACAAAAGCAGACAGAATAGTATATTGAATCCTCATGTTCCCATCACTCAACTTCAACAATTATTAACTCATGGCCAATGTTATTTCATCTGTAATCTCACCCATCCCCTTGCCATGGATCATTTTAAAGGAAACTGTAGACATTATATCATCTCCTTCATAAAGATTGTAGTATATATCTCTAAAAAACAGGGACTCTTTAAAAAGATAATCACAATTGTATTTGTACCTAAATAAATACTAATACCTTTAGAACTAACAATATCTACCAATGTCCACATTTTCTATAGCTGTTTTATTATTTTGAAAAAAATATTTTGGCTTGTTTGAATCAAGAGCCAAATAAAATCCACGAATTAAAACTATTGGTAAGTTGAGTTTCGTTTAACCTATAGCTTCTCCTTCGATCTTTTTTTCCTGAAGTTTGTTTGTTCATGAAATTGGACTCTCTGTCCCATAGTTTCCCAAAATCTGATTTTGCTTATTGCATCCACGTGAAGTAGTTCAGCATATTTCTTTGTCTCTTGATTTCCTATTGGAAGTACAAATTAGAAGTACAGTACATAAGATTCAGCTTTAATGTTCTTTCTCTTTTTTAGGGAAGGAAGTGTGAGAAGGGCAAAAATACTTCATAGGTGGGCATATGATATCTGTACTGCTTTGCATTTATGTGGTGTTAGTTAACCATTTCAAGATCTTTGCTTAGATTCATTCTTTCAGTAGGGGCTGTAAAATGGTAATAACCTTATTTTTTTTTTTTATCATAAGCAGAAACTTGCCCTTAATATATTTGACTTGTAAATTTACAAAAGGCAAAGTAAGTGATTCTTTACCTTTATTGACTGATTTTTCAAAAACAATCAGTTGGTTCTCTGGCACTCTTCAAAGGCAATCATAGATTTTCCTTTGTTTATCCCCTCAATATTCACCAGGAATTGTTCTGGCACCTTCCATAGATTCCCAAATCCAAGATGCTCAAAGTCCTTTATTAAATGGCATCATATTTGCATATAACAGTGATGATAAACGTTTTAGAGCTTTCAGTGATACAAACAGCCCACTGCAGCATGCATGCCATAGGTTTGCCACCACTGGCATATAACCTACAAACATCATCTCATACTTTTTAAAGCATCTCTACTTTAACTGTAGTACCTAATGTAATGTAAATGCTATGTAAATTATTTTATACTGTATTGTCTTAGGAATAATAATTTATAAAGTCTATATATATTTAGTAGAGATACAATTTATTCATTCATTTTTTTCATTAAGTTTATTGGTACATTTTAGGTATACACTATGATGACACTCATCATTGGGAGTTTGTACCTTTACATGATATATCTTGGTTCCTGATTTTTTCCCATTCCCCTGCCTTCCCTTCAACCCCACCACCCCGGCCTATTTAGAAAGACTTTGTTTCCATTTTTTCCTTTTCTCATATTTTTTCCTTTCCCTTCTTTCCTTTCCACTACCCCTCCCACTTCCCCTTCCCCTTTAGACATTTTGTTCCTATTTCACATTATCTATTATACATTTTGATCTTCATTTACACTTTCAGTTTCTCACGCCAGAGAAACTATTTGGTATTTACACATGTGTGTCCTATTTATTTCACTTAAGAGTATGGTCTCAGTGTAGGGTCTCACTATGTAGTTCAGGGTGGCGTTGAACTCACTGTGTAGCCCTGGCTGGCCTCAAACTCATGGCAATTCTCCTGCTTCAGCCTGCAGAGTGCTCTGATTACAGGTTACAGCCACCACTCCTGGCTAGAGATGTGGTTTTTTTTGTTTTTGTTTTTCCAAATATTTTCAACTTGTGTTTGGTTGAACCCAGTAATACAGAGAACCACTATATTTTGAACTTGGAGTTTTAAATGTACTTATGCTTTAATCCATTGAAATTATTGTTCATATTATGCTCCAATTGTTTCTATTTTTTGTCATTTTTCTTCATGTTTGATCTTGAGACCTTTTAATGTGACTACAGTTTTTTTGTATGTCCTTATTTTCTGATGTGGCAAGATGTTCCAGGCTCACGTTAAGATATGTTCTGTTATTTTTGCCTCAGACCTGGGATCAACTATTTCTCTAGGAGCTTCCCTCCTTTTCAAGGGAAATGCTATTCGGAAACTACTCTGGTTGCAGGGGATGCTGAGTGCTGGGAGTGGGCCATTGTTTTTGCATCTTTTCTGTACTCAGAGATTGGAAATGATTGTGTTGTTATCTTAAAGGCAAAATGCATAGTAACTGCATCTTAACTCTTCCAGTTACACTTAAACTTACATGTTTGTATTTTCATTTGTTCATATAAAAAACTGATACCAACACTGGAGATTCTCAAACTGAGATATATCAGACACTGATATTATTTCTGGGAGTTAAAGCTTGGCATCTGAATTTTTGACAAGTTTCATGGGTGATTCTGAGGCTTGCCAAAAGATGAGACCCACTAATCTATTTTATGAACTGTTTTATGTTACAGCTATTTAAACTGTATCTCCCATTTCCGTCCAACAATCTCCCTTTTCTTTCTTGATTGATCATATTCTGGATATGCTATCTTTGTACCACCTTAATTCTTATTTCTTGTTTTACTCTCTTGTGTACATATTTAATAGAAAAGCCTCCAGTTATTTCACTCCTGTGAAAACCAGACTGCAGTTATCTTTGACCACTTGGAATGCTAAAATACAGGTGAACCTCACAACTAAGGCTCTGCCTGAGGCCAGAGAGAAAATCTTCATTGCTTTGAGCAGAATGTCTGGTACTGGCGTAGATTTGCTCAAGGGCAGCTCTGCATTTGATAAAATATCAGAGCAATTTATGTCCTTGTACTCTTGTTCCCTTTCTTTCCTCTTATGCAGAAATGTTAATTGACAATGAAAGGAGTAACAAGTGCACACCTGAATTCACAAGCCTTTGGGGGCCCATCTTTAATACTACTTCGTCTGCAGACCAGGTTTGGGTTATACCTTCTTTCATCCATACTCACCTGAGAACGCCAGTGTTTTCTTTTCTTATTTCTGCATTCAGAGTTCCAAAACCTGAGTTTAGCTTGTCATTTGATTGCGTCTCTTTTAGAACAGATTATAAATCTATATTGGTCCATCTAGCTTTTAATTGATTTTTTTTTTTTTTTTTTGGTACCAGGGATTGAACTCGGGTCCTTGCGCTTGCGCAGCAGGCGGCGAAACCACTGAGCTAAATCCCCGGCCCGCTTTTAATTGATTTAATGTTGATAACAGATGAAAGATTAGATAATATGGAAATATCTATAAGATAAGATCAGACTTTGGTTAAAAATTTAACCACATTGATTTTGATAATTCTTTAACTTCATTTAATATTAATGTAGCTTTTTTATGTGTTGAATCTGCAAACTTTAACATTTTATCACCATTCTTGAGAGGAAGGCAGAGTAACTGCTGTTATTTTCAATTTATGGTGCAAAACGGAACTTCAAAACAGTTATTCAACTTCTGTGATTTAGGTCACCTCCTGTAAGTGGTAAAGCAAATACTCATGCCCGATTCTTGGTGTTCTTTCTGTTATAAAGCATACCTCTTTAAGAAAAAGGAGTTTAAAGTAACTTCCAATATTGCAGTACAAGTAAACTAATTTTAGGAAAAGTCAAAAACCAATTAGAAGAAGGGAATGAGAATCCTGCTAAGTGCCTGGGATGGACTTTTATTTTATTTTATTTTATTTATTTATTCTGGTATTGGGGATTGAATTCAGTACCTTGTGCTTGCCAGGCAAGCATAGTGCCACTGAACTACATCCCCAGCCCCTAGACTTAATTTTAGAGTTTGGAACTGAATTAAGCTTTGAGCTTTCTGTTAGCCAAGATATAAAGGGAAAACTTTGGCTCATATAATACTTATCTGATTAAGGAAAGCACATGCATTTACATGGCATGCAGACATTTTCTTGGCACTGAATTCTGTGAAGAATACATTATACTATTCTACTAAATGAAATTTGTAACAATGAATTATGCCATCGCTGGTGATTTTATATAATATGTAAAAAATAAACTTCAAATGGACATTTACTATAGTATTTTTAACTAACATCATGAAAGTTCCTTGGCAGAGTTTTACACACAAAATACTAAAGGTACAAAATACATGTTTAATGGAAGTGTTATTACATTAAGTTTTTGTCTTGATGTAATGTATATTTTTCATCCCTTTGTATTAAAATGATTGTGTGTGGGGGGGGGTATTGGGGATTGAACTCAGGGAATTTGCGCTGTACTACATCCCTAGCCCTTTTTAAATTTGAAACAGGGTCTTGTTATCTTGCTGAATTGCCTAGGCTGTGCTTGAATTTGGGATCCTCCTGCCTCAGCCTCCCAGAGTGCTGGGATTACAGGCGTGCACCACCACGTCTGGCTTGAAGTGATTTTCTTATAATAAGGGTATCGTTGGGTCTTGATTTTTTTCCCCTTCCAGTCTGACAATCTCTGCTTTTTAATTGAGTCTTTACACCATTTACTTTTAATGTGTTACCAGGTTAGCTTGCTTTATATGTCTCATCTGTTCTTTGTTCCTTTTTACTTCATCTTCTGCCTTTTTTTTATACTAAGTACTATTTATGATTCTAGTTTGTCTCTTTTGTCTTATTAGATGTAATTTTTTGTTTATAATGACTATTTTTAAACTTTTAACATAATTTAAACTTACTAAAATCTGTGTACAAATACTTCTTCATTTGTAGTGCAATAACCTAGTATCTGTATGTAGTCTTTGTGCTACCTTGGGTCTACATTTTCTTTTACATATGCTAAAAATCCTATAATACATTATTATTATTATTGTATATTTAATTATCTTTACAATAAGTAAATATTTTTAATATAAAAATAACTACTTATATGTTTACTATATAGAAAGTGTATTCTGGGTATTCTTTATTCCTCTCTATATTCTTGTATTTCCACCTGATATCTTTTTCCTTCTGCTTGGTGACATGCTTAAACATTTCTTGTACTATAGGTTCATTGGTAATGAATCTTTGCTTCTTGTATCTTCATTTTTTTTTTTAGTCCTTTTTGTAGGGGGGATGATAAATCTGGCCCCTGTACTTCATATTAGGGTAGAAAATAGAAGTCTTTATTAGTTTTAAATGTAGATTAAGTAGTGCGCATTTAATGGTTGAGTTGGATTAACATTATGTATTCACTGTGGGTGTTTCTGACTCTTCCTCCAGAGTTTGGTGTATAGGGTGGGCAACTATAAAACCCAATTTGGGGATTCAGTTGTATTAGTCTACTTGGGCTGCCAAACAAAATACCACAGACTAGATGTCTTACAACAGAAATTTATTTGTCACATTCTGGAGGCTGACAAGTCTAAGAACAAGGTACTGGAAAGGTCAGTTTCCCTCTTTTTTTTTTTTTTCATTAAGTTTATTGGTACATTTTAGGTATA